>CM061525.1:84686135-84871135 GCA_030068015.2 Neoceratitis asiatica | reverse complement strand
TTTTTTATAGTTAATAATATAATCCGTATTTATTTAAACTCGCATACGAAAAAAAACACTTAACACGTTCCCTGCCGCGTGTACCGAAAACAGTACACGCTTAGCTTCATTTCTACGCCAACGTGTTAAGTTCTTTTCTGTAATTCATTTTTATTTAATTATTCAATCTGAAATAAATATAATTTTTTGATGTTACTATGTATGCATAATTGTTTTAATATTAATAATCTCGAAAATAATATAATTTCTCTCAAATAAAAAAAAAAATAAGAATTTATACAAAATTATTAAAGCGCTTACCGTGTACTGTTTTCGGTACACGCGGCGTAGAAATGACACCTAGTGAAAAACAGCTTGGCAGGGAACGTGTTAAATTGTTGTCTGAAAACTCAAAAACACTACTTTATTCAATGGAAATTTTTCGCGCTACTACATGTGCGTATTTGTTAAAAAGCACTTCCGTTACTTTTATTTATAATTTTATTGCTTATTTACTATATTTACTATATTTGCTTGTTATTTACTATTTTATTACTCTTAGTTTTTTTGTTTTTTTTTTTCTTTTTTTTTTGTTGATATTCATACATACATATACGCATATATCTTTCCATATTCTTTTAATAAATATTTGAGTTATTTACACGTGGAATTTTTATATTATTATTTAAAAAAAAATTTTTTTTTGCCAATTTTTTTCCATTATTTATTTATGCACTTTTGAACATTTCACTAGCCTGTCTAACTAACCGCTTGACGCGTTGCTGTCGAGAAGGATTTAGATAAAATTTTGTTGTTATATACGAGTACCATTCCCATATCATATCAGACGAGTGCTGTATTATATCAGGTATGTGTACATACTTAGATCTGAAGCGTTTCTGTATTTTTTTTTCCACATCTATCTCCACACAACGGTATTATAAATTCGATAACATGTGAAAACCCCATTTAGTTAAATTTAAGTTGGCTCTTATTGAATGTATTCCAACATTTAGTATTCGTTGGTCATATCGGGCAGTACGATTCGGCTGAGAGAAGTCAACGTACGCTGATTTTTGTGTGATTTTGTGTGATGAAAGGCAGTTGCTTCTATATATATGCTTAACTAGTATATAAGTATATAATATAAATAATATATGAAGACCATTTAACAGTTGCGTAGTAAAGTAAAAAATAAAAAATAAATAAAAAATTAAAAAAATTTACCGAAAATTATTAAATTATCCTACAAAATTTTGTATCCTTCTATGGAGTGAAAATATTTATTTTTAAATTACAAAATTTTTTTTTATTGTTAATTAATTGAAAAGCGCGCTCCAAACCATTGTGATATCCTTAGCATGCTCATTTGCTGACAAAAGCGCAGCGAATATGAATACATCGAAAGAGAGTGTGAAACGTAAACCGAATCCTATATTAAAATCGAATTTCCTATCAAAATGGTTTTTCATGTGAGTAGTTTTTAGAAATTCCAAAAAATTAATAAAATTTAATTAGAATTAATATAAAATTTAAAAACTGCAGTGGAAGTAGTAGATATCCAAAATAAACGTAAATAAAGTGCATTTAAAATATTTTTTTTTTCATAAAATTCCTTTTTTATTGCAAAGTTTGAACCTTGACAATATATATGTGAAACACTAGATCCTTGAAGTGAACGCCTCATGAATTTCTACAAACTTCGATTCGTTTGAGGTAATTTTCCACCATTTTTTGGCACATATTGGGTGGAATCTCAGTAATAACTCGACGACCGTTCGTTGGCAAGTGCCCAAGAGTTAAACGTTTAGCCGCATAAACACGGTATTTCGCGTAGCAACACACAAAAAAAGTTTAACGATGTCAAATTGCACGATCTCGGTGACATTTGACATCGTCAAGACGAGAGATTACACGGCTGAGAAGCTTCTATCGCAATAAAGCCATATTCGCCCGTATTGTGTGGCATGTGGCACCATCTCGTTGGAACCACATATTGTTGAAGACGTGTTTTTCAAACGCAGTCCAATAAGACATTATTATACATCCATAACGCTCCTAATTGACAGTGACAGTCTCACCGTTATCGTTTTCCAAGCAGCCAGGTCAAATCACAGCTCCGCACCAAAGAGCGCAGCAGAGTATACATTTTATTTTTTTGGGTGTAATGACGTCACTTCAATAATTATTTTAGGATTCTTGGAGCATATTTACTTATCCAACGAGTGAGAATTGAGCCCCGGCACTGAAGAAAATTTTGTTGGAAGCATCGCGGTCCACTGCTTGTTGTTCAAGAACCCAATCGCGTAACGACGGCATTGTGATGGTCAGCTCGTTTCTTCTTTTTGCTGTTTTGCGCCAGTTAGAAATATCAAGTGATACCAGTTCGCTCTCCACCTGATCTTTCCAACGAAGTGGAGGTCTTCCTCTTCCTCTGCTTCCGCCAGCGGGTACTCCATCGCATACTTTCAAAGCTGGAGCGCTTTCATCCAATCGGACTACATGAACTAGCCAGCGTAGCCACTGTCTCTTGATTCGCTTAACTATGTCAATGTCGTCGTATAGCTTGTACAGCTCATCGTTCCATCGTCTGCGGTATTCGCCGTTACCAACGGGCAAAGGACCTTAAATCTTTCGCAAAATTTTCTCTCGAAAACTTCTAAAGCCGACTCATCGGCTGTAGACATCGTTCCGGCTTTTGCACCATATGTCAGGAAGGGAATGATGAGCGACTTGTAGTGTTTGATTTTGGTTCGTCAAGATAGGACTTTACAAAAAAAAAAAAACGATTGCCGACGGCTAGTTGAAGGATGGACTCTACCTCGTGAACAGCTTTTTACGTTCTCTTTATTTAAAAAGTGTCATTTCGCACTATCTCGAAATGATTTTACACAATCCTACATAAATCCGTCCTTGTGGTAAAGGATTTTAGTGTGATCTCAGGAGAATGTAAACCCTTGCAACAATTACATAGACCTGTTCTGAATCTGTTCATCATTTATAGAACCGGTAGTTCTTCCACCAAAGATAAGTTAAAAATGGAGACCAATCCTTGAGCTGCCTTAAACACGTTTATCGATCACGCTTCTCAATCGACAGGGGGTCTAGCTGAAACATTTTGTAGGAAAAAACTTTTAATAACCTACAGATATTGTCGGACCTCTTCTATTGAAAGGTAGAAAGGCGATCTCTGTCGATGTTGATATTGTAGTGGCTAAGTGAACTCTTTTAAGAGCATGCAAAGTTAAACGATTCGTAAAGCTAGCAGCATACTGAAGAAACGAGCTGTTTCAACAGTCTCATACCAGTGAAAGTGAGAGAGAGAGGTATTCGAAGAATTGGTTTCGGCGTCACGCTTATTGCGTGCGGCACATACTTCAACGATGTCGGATCGAATGGTGATAAGTGGGAGTTGAGCCTGCTGTAATACATTCCGGTCTCGTGTGGCAGCTCGAGCTCTTCATCTGCTATGGGTAGTGATTACCATCCTACAACGCCATTCAAGAGAAGAGAGTTAATGAAGTTGTTAAAAGGCGCTCAGTAAATGGTGTTCCGTGCTATTCGGAATGTTTTTATATCGGGTTATGTAATATGATGCTAATTGAAGCCCATAATAAGAAGTGCTCCCTTCCTATTATACCTGGGGGTGGTTCAGATGAGACCATGATGTTTCAATATGCGTTTAGTGTACAGGCGACATCAGTATGTTTTTTTATTATCCTCAATGCAGTATTCTGACAGGTTTGTGGCTTCTTCATTAGCGGGAACAGGAAAGATCGGAGAGATAGCAGTTAACCTTTGAACAAAGGTTGTAGTATCCTGGCCAGACGCTAATAACGAGCAATCATCCGCATATGATGTCAAGAAGACACGCTCTAGATGGTGGAGAGAGCCGTGAAATATAAAAGCTCAACAATAACTGTCCACTATTGCTGAGTTCATTCATAGTCCACCTCTGCCACTGCGGTGGTAATGAAAAGTTCTCAATCTCGGATAGTAGCACTGCATGGTTAACTTGGTTGAAGACTAAACGTGGCTTGCTAACAGGATATTTCGATCCTTTCTCCTCATATCACTTCGAAAATTCGAAGTTGTAGGTACCAAAATGATTAAAGAGAAGCCCACTGAAATTTAAATCATCCGAATGTCTGTTAAAAAAACACCTGCCTGTTCCTCTAGCTGCCTTATAACCGCTGTGAAGATTTTTGTACGAACTTCTCCCTTGTGGTTTGGTGTGCATCCTGATGTTTTTCCATACTGCTGATGGAATTCAATGTAAAATTTTTCCCTCCGAACAGCTGATGGATTTTTATGAGAAGCTTTTTATTTCATGGCGGATATATACACGGAGGGCTTGGCATAACCAGCCAATCATCAGTGTTGTCGGCATGGCCATCGTTCAACCCAATGATCCTCTGCGTGGTAGCTCTCATTGATAACATTTCACCCATCTTGAACCCATCATTCATTATTGGATAATATTCGACCGGATAGACGACATCCAGCTCGACGCAGGGAAGAAAATATAGCGGTCGTAGCTGAGTGTGTACACGAAGATCGTGGGGAGTCGATTCGGCGCCGTCCGCATCAACTCGGACTGACGTATGGAACGACTTGACGCATTTCACGTCGAGATCTTGAATTGAAAGCGTACAAAATACAGCTTGTGCAGGAACTGAAGCCGCTCGATCTTTCCAAGGGAAATCGTTTCACTCTATGGGCTCTTGAAAAGTTCCAAGAAGATCCGACGTTTTAGAGCCAAATTTTGTTCAGCGATGAGACACACCCCACCCACCCCAGAGCAACCTTAAGAGATTCAAGAGCTGCTATTTCAACCAGAAGAAACAGCTGGATTTGGTGTGATTTGTGGGCGGGTGGAATCATCGGTCCATATTTCTTCAAAAATGATGCCGGTGAGAACGTAACCGTCAATGGCGACCATTATCGCGCCATGATAACCGACTCTTTGATGCCTGAAATTGAAGCTCGTGATCTCCGCGGCATTTGTCTTCAACAAAACGACGCCACCACTGCCCACATATCGCATCAATCAATGGATTTATTGAGAGAAGATTTCGTTGAGCAGATAATTTCATGTTTTGGGCCGGTAGATTGGCTACCAAGATCGTGTGATATCAAACCGTTAGACTTTTTCCTGTGTGGATATGTAAAGTCTAAAGTTTATGCGGACAATCCCGCTTCAATTCAGGCCTTGGAGCAAAATATCACGCTTGTCATTCGCCAGTTACCTGTCGAAATGCTCGAATACGAGTTATCGAAAATTGGACTCAAGAGATGGACCATCTGCGACGTAGCCGTGGACAACATTTGAATGAGATAATCTTCAAAAACGAAAATGCCAAAGAATGCGCTTTCGAATGATAATAAACATTCCCCATTAAATATGAATTTTCTGTGTTTTTTTTTTTCTTTAAAAAGGTATGGAACCCCGAAATGGATCACCATTTACCAAAACCATAACTTCGAAAAAAATTCGAAAATATATTTCGTGTCAATTTCTATCAGTTTTAGCAAGAAATTTAAGCCAAATCGAAGGCCTTCGCGCTGAAGCCAAGTAAGTTTGCTATGGAATGACCGTAAATAAATATAGTTGACTAAAGTAATGAAATAAATCACAGATTACAACAAAACATTGGCTTCTCACACCCTTATTGAGGTTGTAAAATCGAGATAAAGAATTTATGGCGCCCGCTGATAATGCGTAATTTAGTGAAATTACAATTCAAACTCAAAAATTTTTGTGGTGCAGTGCGGAATGTGAAAATAATTTTCACTAGAAAAAGTGAAATGTGAAGTGGCGTGGCATGAGTAAGCAAAGTGAGAGCATATACTTGAGATTTAGTTAATTTATTTCAGTATTTTAGTGGTTTATTGTATAATAAACTTGTCGACACTGGTAGGAAATGCCATTAAAGTGGATAAGAGTATGTGGAAATATTTTTCTCTCTTTCCGACATGCACATAACCATCTTGAATATGAGAAAAAAAAAATTTTTTTATCTGAAAGCTAATAAATTATTAAAAATTTTCGTCAGTGATTTGAAAACAATGATCATGGAACACCAATCAACATCAGTAATTCTTCAAAATTGATTTTCGATCAAGAAAGGAAAGGGTTTTCCAATGGGGATGATATGATGATTTTCATTGTATTCAGTAATGTTTACGATTTCGTCATGGCAAGATATACGCGGGAAAACGTTTACAAATTATTCAATATTATTATCAAAATAATAGTTCGGCAATTGCAACTTTCCGTGCGCTTTTGCCATTTTATGGTCATAATAATCGTCCACTTTTGCTCGCTATTCGTCGAATTGCTGAGAACTCCGAGCGCCCATTTTTTTAACATAATGTTCAAGCGCAAATAAAACAAAGAACCGGTCGAAGTAATGAAAATTTTGCTGCCGTTCAGTCAGGCAAGTGGTGCTGAAGGCCGCAATTTGTCGATTCCAAGACGTTCTCAAGAATCGGGACTCTCTAAAAGCACGACCTGGCAGATTTTGAGAAAGGATTTGGTCTTGCATCCGTATAAAATTGTTCTCACTCAAGAACTGAAGCCATTGGACCATTATAAACGTGAATTTGCTGATTTTGCTTTGGACACTTGAAAACAAGAACGATTTTTTTAAGAAACTCAACTCCGATGAGGCTCACTTTCATCTGATTGATGCGGTAAAAAAACAAAACTGTCGATTCTGGTGCGAAGAAGATCCTCAATTTATTCATGAACAACCATCACATTCACCTAAATTGACAGTTTGTTGTGGCTTTTGGTCTGGTGGAATCATCGGTCCGTACTTCATACGAAATGAAGCTGGTAGCACCGTTACTTAATCAATGGAGAGCGGTATAGATCGATGATAACCCACTTTTTATGGCCACAATTGGAAGAAGTTGATCTCAACGACATCTGGTTCCAACAAGACGGGGCTACGTGTCACCCACAGCACGTGCAACAACCAAATTATTGCGATAAAGCTTTGGAGATTTGATTAATTCAAGAAATTGTGGCATTAAATGGCCTGCAAGAAGTTCTGATTTAACATCATTAGACTACTTCTTGTGGGGTTAGTTGAAGTCATTGGTCTTTAGCAATAAACCAGACTCTCTTCAAGCTTTAAAAGTCAATATTGAACGTGCTATTCATGACATGCACGACTTGATTTAGTGCAAAAAGTGCTCAAAAATTGGGTTCATCGAATACGTTCCTGCAAAAGAAGTCGTGGAGGCCATTTGAATGATGTTATATTCAGAAATTGAATTGTATCGATTGTACTTCACATTAAATAAAAAAAAACATTTGAATTTCCTTAACAATTAGTGTGTATTTTTTTTTTAAAGAAATCATATCACTCTTTTTGGAAAACCTGATATGAATCTCATAAATAATAATGAAATGAAACTTGTTTCAAAAATTATGAAATTTTTCTTTAATAATGTCTAGTTATTGTCATTCATTTCCTACAGGGTCTGCTATGATAGCAATTTAGCAAACCATTTCGTCATAATATAAACAATTTAGTTGTATTTTTACCGTTAGACTTTTGTTTTGTCGCCTTCTAATATCAACAATCGCTCTACGTCATGTCACGTCACGTAGTAAAATTGACATTCGACTTAAGGACTTTTTGCTATCAGCAACTGTTTGAAGTGATAAATAAGATTTTTGAATGAAAAGTTTAATTTCCTTAAAATCCCAGTAATACACTAGAAGATATAAAAAATTTAAGTTTTATTTATTTATGATTGAGCAGCAGTAAATATATACTTTTATTTACATTATAAATATTATATAAATTATATGCTTATCGAAAGCAACAACAATATATGTATATATTTATACAAATTTGTTGTTAATTTGTTTGTATTTTTTTTTGTTTTTTTTTTTTTCATATATTTATCGCCGCTCATATTTTATTGATACAATTAGATTAACTATTGAGTAAAAAAAAAAAAAAAATGGAAAAAAACTACATAAACTAATAACTGATTTTTTCCCCCATTTAACTATAGATAAGTGATTTGTTTATATTGGCCAATTGTCATTTAAGTATAGTTAAGTGTCAATTATTTGCGTAATCGCATGATCTATTATCAATATTATAACATCAATTATATATTTAACAATAATTCTTTGGTTTAATACGCTTCAATAGTTGTTATTCATTTATGAGTACTATTATTAGTGTGTCTTCAAAATCGTCTGGGTTTGCCACTTTAATTGAGTGAGCACACATTTTATTTTTTTTAATTTTTTTCATGAGATTTTTTCTTATAAGTGGTTTTGTTCAGTTGTTCATAACATTTTTAAACAAAATAAATAGTTAGTTAATAATGAAATAAATAGTTAATAATAATTAATTATTTTAGTTATTTTATTTTATTTTATTTTATTTTTACTTTATTTTATTTTATTTATTTATTTTTAGAAATAAAATAACGCTTATTTTTTTAATTAATTTTAAAAAATTTTAATTTAATTTTACTTGATATTACTTCAATTCAATTAATTTATTTATTAATTTTTAATCTCAATTCCTTTCATTTGTCTTTATTTTATTTTATTTCGTTTTAATTTTTTTATTTTTTTTTTTTTTATTTCATTTCATTTCATTTTCTTTTATTTAATTTTATTTTATTTTATTTTATTATATTTTATTTTTTATTTTATTTTATTTTATTTGATTTTTTATTTTTTTTCATTTTTTTTTAATTTACTTAATTTTTTTATTTTTATTTCTTCTATTTTTTATTTTTATTTTTTTTTCATTTTTTTTGTTTTATTTTTTTATTTTTTTTATTTTTTTATTTGTTTTTTTTTTTATTTTATTTTACTTTTACTTTATTTTTATTTATATATATATATATATATATATATATATATATTGTAACGAACTTGCTAAATTCTCCTCGATTATTTTTTTAAATCCTACGAGTCCGATCACTGGATTACTAAACAAACTCCCAAGATTTATTTGTTCGGCTTTTTAACCGTCAGGAATTTATTTCTACAATTCTGTCTTTAGTCAACGGCTTATTTTACAATTATTTATACACACTTATTATCTGCTTCACTCAGCTTATCCGTTTCTCAAACACACAGCTCACAGCAGTGTTAACTCCACTAAGTTGTCTACTCGTCTCTCTTTGTGATAGCGGCTGCCTCTCTTTTTATACCCGTAGATGACCTAACCATTCTGTTCACGCGCTTAAGGATAGGCTGATTGTTCGTTTGCCTGCGGTAGCTGCCGCTACTCCGATCCTCCTTAACGACGTGGAATTTCCTTCAATCTGTCTACCCTTTTGTTTGTCCTTGGTATGGGTAATTTGCATTATACGGCCGCTTCTTTATTTTCTGTCCTTCCGGGAAATTGTATTTACATTGTCAATAGTTTTGTTTGTCCTTGGTATGGGATTTTCGTCACAATATATACATTTTTGAGTTTCATTCAATTAATTTTGCTTTTTTTAATTTGATTTATTTTATTTATTTATTTTTATTTTTTTTCTAATCTCATTTTTGACTTTTATTTTTTCCTTTATTTTTTAAAACCTTTATTATTTAATTTTATTTTTATCAATTTATATTCTTTTATTTCATTTTTAATTTGACTTTATTTTACTTATTTTTACTTTAAATATTTATTTATTTAACTCTTAATTATTTTATTTTCTTTGCTTAATTTATTTTTTATTTTTATTTTTTTTTCTTAATTTATTATAAATTTAAATTGCTTGATTTTCCTCTATTTAAATTTTTTTTTCATTTATTAAATTAAATTTTTTATTTTTTTATTTTATTCAATTTTATTTTAACTCGTTAAAATTTATTTTATTTATTTATCATCACTTGATTTTAGCTTATTTTTTTAAATTAATTCCATTATTATTCCGTTATGATTTATTGATTCTATAATTTATTTCGATTACTTTATTAGATTTAATTTTTTAAATTAAATTATTATTTTTTTATTTTTTTTTTAATCTAATTTTATTTCAATTTATTCTGTTAATATTTTCGATATTTTTTATGATTTATTTTTATTTAGTATTTTAGTATATTTTAATTTATATTGTTCTTATATTTTTTCTCTATTCAATTATTTACATTTTTTTTATTTTTATTGTATTGAATTTTTTATATATTTTTTATTTTCTTTTTTGTTTTATTCCAATTTTTTAATTTTTTTTAATTATATTTTTATTTATTTAATTATTTTAATAAATTTCATTTTACATTATTATTTTTTGTTTTATTTACATTTTTAAATAATTTTTTTTTTAATTAATTGTAATTTTTTCTATTTATTTTGTTAATTCTTTTATTGTATTTTATTTTTTTTTTTTGAACTTATTTCAATATTTTCTTATAAAGAGCGATCCATTTCGAGGTTCCCTACTTTTTTAAAGAAAAAAAAACACAGAAAATTCAAATTTCATGGGGAATGTTTATTATCATTCGAAAGAACATTCTTTCAAATTTATTTTTTGAAGATTATCTCTTTCAAATATTGGCCGCGCGGCTACCTCAAATGGTGCATCCATTGAGTCCAATTTTCGATGACTCCTTCGAGCATTTCGACTCTCTACGATCTTCGTGTACACTCGCAGCTACGGTCGCTATATTTTCTTCACTGCGTCGTGCTGAGAGTGGTATATTCGGTCGAATATTATCAAATAACGAATGGTGGGTCCCAAGATGGGTGATGGTGTTGCGAATAGTACTCGCCCAGTAGGCCGATTACGTTGACCATAAGTTGAGGGAAGCGCGTGAAACACACACCCTGGATGATTTGTAAATATTGTTCAGGCGTAAGTCTTTCCTTGATGAAATGCCAAACAATACTGAACAATAATAACATAACAGCTTGATACGACTCACGCGTGATCAATCAAAAAAAGGCTATTGAAAGAAGTACCTCTACTTGGATCACTCTTAATTTTATTTTATTATAGATATTCATTGATAATGAAGCGGGGTAGCCACTCCCCGAATGTTATCAGACTTTCAGCTTTCAGAGACACCGCTACTTAAGGCTACATTGATGATGCGTCGGCATGGCTTTCAAATTAGCTCCGCTCTCAGTGCGGTGTGAATGCTCCTAACGGGGGACAGATGTTTGAGTTTTGCTTCTTAGTTTGTACGGAGTAAAGGTTACTTATCGCCTGTGTGTATTTTGATCTGGAAAAATGGTTTCGGTGAGGATATAGAGCAAACGACTATCGATCCTGCAGGTTGTAAATCTCTCAAACCTGTCCAAGTAATACAGAGACCGCCGTTCTGGGAAGGTGCTGGTGAGAGTGAAGCCATTTCTGCTTATTACTGACTCTTATAATTCAAAGATACCTTAAAATTCTTATAGAATTTCGCAAAAGGCTAATCAAACTCGTTTCTTAAGTTGAAGCAGCCTTGATTGTTATCTCCATAGACTGATTATGGAGTGTGAATAATGGTCTGTCTTCACTACTAATACCAGCACAAAATACTGCCTTTCTTGAACGTTGAGAATATACTCTTTATCTTCCCCAACGGTAATTTAATTTTTATGATGCGGAGGTCTTACCTCAACGATGGAACTTCTCTGGGAGAGTCGGCAATAGTGAGAATTTAGTGTTTCTTTCCACTTCGCATAGTTTCATCCCTTGAAAGTGGAGAAATCTCTAAAAGTCGAGATCGGTGAGAATCGATTTCTTCTTTATAATTTAATATTTTTAAGCTTGGACGTCTTAGCGCCCCGAAGAGGCTTCCTCCTTCCACTAAGGTTGTAGTGAGTCTCTACTTTTTAACCTTCATGACAACCCGATTGGAGACAAACGTTTGTAAAAACCAAGAAAACTCGCTCTTAATAAAATTATTTTTTTGAACACAACACATCTCGGAACTCCAACTCCAACTATTTTTGAAAATTGTATCAAGACCACCACGGAGAGCCCTCCTCTTATAACAATTGCTTCTCTTAATAAATATTTATAAACGTTATTTTTAAAACTCTCTTATCTTTATCTCTTTCTCTCTTTACAGTTGGACTCGCGGCGTTTTCAAAAAGGGTTACAAAGACAAATTGGGACAAGATGATATCTACGATCATGTGCCATATCTGGATAGCAAATTATTATCGAGTTCACTCATCAAATACTGGGAGAAGGAGGTGCAACGAAAAAAGCCCAGTCTCTTGCATATGATTTTTAGTGCCTTCGGTTGGCGATTTGTGCCGATTTGCATCATTTATTCGATATTAGAAATAACGTTACAGTGAGTTGGAGAAAATTTTGAATGATGAAGCTGAATTTAAATTTATTTCGTTTTCCTTTCTCTTTCAGCACCTTCCAACCACTCTTTCTCGGTCGCCTGGTGAGCTACTTCGCCGAGGGTCAAATAGATATTACAAAAAAGGATGCTTACCTCGCTGCCACCGGTATTGTGCTCTGCTCACTTATCGCTTCCCTATGTTTTCATCCCTTCATGTTCTTTCTCTTCAAAACCGGCACGACCATACGTGTCGCATGTGCTGGTCTCATTTATCGTAAGTGTCTACGTTCGTCGGTGACATCGGACAATAGTGGCATAAGCGGTTTTGCAATATCCGTACTATCAACGGATCTGCCACAGTTCGATACGACATTCTATTTCTTTCACGATCTCTGGAAGGGACCAATTGAGGCTATAGTTTTCGGTTATGTCATGTACAGGGAGATCGGTTGGCCGGCTATTGTGGGTATAGCGGCGATTACAGTATTCATACCGTTACAAGCGTGGGCAGCCAAAGCGGCCGCCAAATATCGACATCGGTTCTCCCAGCTTGGTGATGATCGTGTCAAGCTGATGAATGAGATTATAACAGCGATACAGGTGATCAAAATGTATGCGTGGGAGAAGTCGTTCGCTAAGCTTATTGCGACAGTGCGTAAGAAGGAGATACGCGCCATTAGAGGCTCGATGAATATCTATGCGGGCATGCAGTGCACGAATATGATTTCGAAGTGTGCGCTCTTCGTCAGTCTGATCGCTTATGTGTATACGGGTGATATTATAACGGCACGTAAGGTCTTCATCATATCCTCATACTATGATGCGCTCAACGACTCGCTACTACACTTTTGGCCACTCTCAGTCACAACGTGGGCGGAGACCTTCGTCTGCGCACGACGTATTGTCACATTCCTTATGCAGAGTGAGGATCCCGCTGATGGTGGCGTGGAGAACTTCGCGCTCAATGTGGATAAAGAGGAGAAAGGGAATTTCTCGGGACGTGTGCAAAATCCACGTGCGATCGAGAAGAACGTGATATTACAAAATCTTAGTGCGAGTTGGGATCAACCGGGCACAGTAAAGCGTCGGCACCACATTTCTAATGTTAGTTTTCACATACGGCCCGGCCAATTTGTGGGTATTGTGGGTAATGTAGGCGCCGGTAAGACCACGCTATTGAATGCCATACTTGGCGAGCTGGAAATCGTCAAGGGTAATGTGCAGGTGAATGGGCGCATCAGTTATGCACCGCAGGAAGCTTGGATTTTCGAAGCGAGTATACGTGATAACATCTGCTTTGTGGAACCATACGATGCACAGCGTTACAAAGAGGTTGTACGAGTTTGCGAACTGGAACGTGACTTACAACTGCTGCCTTACGGCGACTCGACTATAGTCGGCGAACGCGGCATTAGTTTGAGTGGTGGGCAGAAGGCGCGCATGAGTTTAGCACGTGCCGTCTACCGTCAGGCAGATATTTACATATTCGACGATCCACTCTCAGCTGTGGATGCACAAGTCGCTAAACGTCTACTACGCAACTGCTTCGAAGAATATCTGAGCACAAAGATACGCATAATGGTCACGCATAGAGTATATAATCTCAAGGAGGCCGATTGGGTTATACTAATGGATGCGGGCGCTATTGAAGTGCAGGGCACCTATGAAATGCTCGAGCAGAAGATCAGCAAACGTTTGAGTTTGACGCAAGAGGAAGTAGAGAAACGACCGAAACTGATGCATACTGAGAGCGTGTTGGTGAGGCCAACTGTGGAGGAGACGGAAAAAGTGGAATTGCCAAACGATACGGGTGTGGAGCGCAAAGAGCAACAGATGCAGGGTTCCGTACGCTTTCATACATACGTGACGTACTTCCGAGCTCTTCGCATGACCTGGCTGATTTTTGTGATATTTATGTTGTTCATTTGTGCGCGTGCCTGTCAAGCCGGCATGGATATATTCATTGCCAGATGGTGAGTAAGTGTTTTAAATGAGCTTTCGACGAAACTTTGATACTACTTTAGATGCCCAGAAGCTTTGTTGAGTTCTCTTACTGGCTGTTGTCTGCCTTTCGTGGTTAGAAGACGAGAAGAGAGTGTGTTTTCTTCGGCCAAGTCTTATACGAAAGGGATGGGGTATCTACTGAGCTCTATGGTATGGATGTAGTAAGCCCTTCAGCTCGAACCTGAATAGTCTAATGAGCTTGTGCTATCGGAGTGATCTATGCGTCCATTTTTATGATGTCTACTCCCTTTCTTATCTGAGATCTGATGGATAATTTTCTTGTTGGCTTGGAGCACAATCAACCTCCTCAATGGCTTATGTGCGGATGCCCACGATTAGATCCTCAACCTCTTCCCATTTGCGACATCAACCAACCAGTCAGGTTAGACCCAGATTAAACTTCTTACATGGGAATGTAAATAAGAAGCCGTCTCCATTGCACGGACATATCATTAAGCCCTGAGAAAGTTTTACTTCTTCGTCTACTATGGGTGGAGCTTAGAATCTGTATACGGTAACCCCAGAAAAACAGAATCGGTCTGTATAAGTGCACTCTGTGAAAGTTCCTCACTAGACTCATTATGAGGAGGTGGCTGTACCCACCGTTGAGTCCATCTGATATAAGATCAGCTCAATGTTATACCGAGAACTATCAGTTCGAGAGGAACCCGATAGAAGGATTGAGTATGGCTGAGTCGAGGACATCCAAGCCTGTATCCATAACCGTTTCTTTGTTTTAACTGTCATTCTGAATCCCTGGCTCGTTCTGATAGCATCTTCCAAGTATTTTTATTACCGAGAATAATCCCACCACCATGAGCTTTTGAGATACATCATCCAAGATGGAAGTCTTATCGAGGTTTTTTGGTTTTGCATACGTCTCAGTGTGCGTTTAGCTTAAACGAGCTGCATACGAAGCCTCTTCTACTGCAGAAGTTTCGTCTCTCAAACTCATCTGACCTTCTCCTACTTGCTTAGCTGCTGCTAAAGGCAGACACATGCATCTTATAACCCAAACAGCAACTTTAAAAGAATCTCTTCGAAATCTGGAAAACCTGAGTATGTTTCGTGACATCCCGACCTCAGAGTTTCGTAGCGAGTACGAGTAATTTTGAAACTAATTGTACTTTTCTCTTTTTTCTCAGGGCCACGTGGGAGGAGTCCCAACCGCAATTACACGAATCGAGTAATGAGTTTGACACGAAAAGGATGAATACCGTCATCGTATATACGGTGCTCATGTTGTGCACGCTCGTGCTCTACATTGTACGCACCTTTGGCTTCTTCCACATCTGTCTAGCCATCTCACTACGGCTCCACGACTATCTCTTCAAAGGTATTATACGTTCACGCATGCGATTCTTCAATACCAATGCTTCGGGCCGCATCTTGAATCGATTCTCTAGTGATATTACAAATATTGATATTGCACTGCCACAAGCCATGCTCGACTCGTACTCGGTGAGTAGAACTAGAGTTGTTTTTTTCATTCAATCTTTAGTAACAAACTTTCCAGTTCTACATAAACACCATGGCAGTGCTGGCGATTGTAGCCTTCGCCAACTATTGGCTACTAATACCAGCTTTCGTCATGATCTTTTTGCTATACCTATGCCGTGAACTGTATATCAATGCGAGTCGTAGTCTCAAGCGTATCGAGAGCATGAGTAAGTCGTAGCTGAGGTTCCGGTTCCGGCGTTAGCTTTTAATACATGCATTCCTTTCTCTCCCACAGCGCGCAGTCCCGTATACTCACACACAAATCAGACCTTCCAGGGTCTCACAACAATACGCGCACTCAACGCCAGCACTCACTTGGATAAAGAGTTCCACGGTCATCAGAATACCAACACCTCTGCGTTGTTTCTCTATGTCAGCGTCAATCGCGCGTTTGCTTTTTGGACCGATCTCATTTGTGTGCTCTACATATTCGCAGTGACTTTCAGTTTCCTCGTCATTGAGCTGGATTTCTATAGCGGAGATGTGGGTCTCGCCATCACACAGTCCATGACTTTGATAATAATGTGTCAATGGGGCATGCGTCAAACAGCGGAAATGGAGAATAATATGACAAGTGTTGAGCGTGTTGTCGAATATGCCGAGCTACCGCCTGAGCCCGCACTGGAGACGGACCCAAAGTTGGTGGCGCTGCCCAAAACTTGGCCTAGCACTGGCGCAGTGCAATTCAAGGAGCTCTACCTACGTTACGTCGAGCAGGGCGAACCAGTGTTGAAGGGTCTTAACTTCGCTATAAACTCACAGGAGAAAATCGGTATTGTAGGACGCACCGGCGCTGGTAAATCTTCCATCATACAAGCCATATTCCGTTTGGCTTTGAATGAGGGCTTCATAACAATTGATGGCATTGACATCAGCACGCTGGGCTTGCACGATCTACGCAGTCGTGTTTCGATAATACCACAAGATCCTGTCTTATTCTCTGGCACGCTACGTTACAATCTCGATCCGATGGAGGAGAAATCAGACGAGGAGTTGTGGCGTGCTTTGGACGATGTAAAGTTGAAGTCTTACGTGTCAACACTGGAGGGTGGCTTGAATTGTCGTATGCATGATGGAGGTTCGAACTTTAGTATGGGCCAAAGGCAGCTGGTCTGCATGGCGCGTGCCATCCTAAGGCACAACAAATTGCTGATTATGGACGAAGCCACAGCGAATGTGGATCCAGAGTGAGTATGGGTAGTGGGAGTGCTTTAAAAAAACCGAGTCTTGGCTTTGGAAGAGTTCATTTTCAACGTGAAAACTTTGATTTTGCTACCACTGTAACCCTGAGAGTACTTAAAAATCTTCTAATGTTCACTTACTCTTCTCTTCCTCTCTTTCTTTCTCTTTCTCTCTCTCTCTTTCTCTTGTTTAGAACTGACATGCTCATCCAACAGACCATACACACCAACTTCCAACACTGCACAGTACTCACCATTGCTCATCGTCTCAATACAGTCATGGACAATGATAAAGTGATGGTCATCGATGCTGGTCAGCTGGTCGAGTTTGGTCATCCATATGTTTTATTGCGTAATACGAATGGTTTCCTCTATAAACTTGTTCAAAATACCGGCAGATTCTCGGCGGAAATTTTGCATCGAACTGCGGAGAAGAGTTATAAGAAACGTGTGGGCGATAGCGCGTGAATTGATGGGTTGGGCGGTTACTGTATTTTGAGAGAACGTGATTTTGATTTTTTTAAGGTTTCAAAAAAAAGATTTATAAAATAGTTTTAAGACGAAAAAATATAATTTGAAGTTTCGAGATTTTTTAGAAATAGATTTTATATGAGAGTAAGTTAATAAAAAAATATTTTCGGTGAAAAAATTGTGCTTTTATTGCGTCGAAAGTGTCTTACTCTGAATGTGAGACTCAGTTACTCTCTCTCCATGGCCGCTCGCACCGGTAAATTTGCTCTACTCACTCATTCACTCACCACCGAGTTATTCAGCTGCGCTATGACGTCAACTCATTCATAATATTCAGTTAGTTGTCGGTTTCGCCGCGTTTTCTCGCCATCCATAGTTCTCGGTTTCCCTTCAATTTATACGTCCGCTTCGCTTTTATCGTAATGTTTCAGCGCCTATGTCGCCACTCTTTTTTACCTTCAAGCTTGTCTTCGTTACCCTCTTGCGTTGTGAGTCGTCTTCCAATGTCCCTGGATTGGTCAAAAACTCTTTTGAGTTTCATCGTCATTTCATCTGGGGACATTATTCCCATTGAGACCCTAACCATCCCCTGCAATACTGCGTGCAATGTCTTGTTAACCCTGATTGCACTTTGCCGAATCACAAAACTTGCTTTCTGGGCATATGCTCTATTCTGCGTTGCTGATATCTATGTGGATACCGCGTTTCCAGACTCGGACCGACTTACTTTAGCCAGAAGTGCTGTCTTATTCTGGCTTGATCCGCCAATATGGACCACCATCTCGATAAGCAGCTGTTACTCGCCCCGCTTTTTCACACGCTTTCTCGCTGTGTGTCTCGGTGCTTCAGCCGTACATAGATTAGGTGTTTCAATCGTTGTTTTCTCATATTGGCAGAGATACAACTTCTCGTAGTTATCTGGTAAAGACTTTTGTAAAAAGATCCACTATGTACGTAATAGCAATTTTCAGAGTCTTGTTGGGAACTCCAACTAGACCTGGTGCTTTCGTAGTTCTAAATATTTATATTTGTTATCTTTGCCTTTTTTCCTTGTTATTCATTACCCGAAGGTTCTCGTCGGTGCTTTTGCAGATCTATTTGAATCACAAGTATTTGCTTCTTTTAATTCTTTAAAAAACCCAGGTTTGTATACTTCAGCGACCTACACCTTCTCCGGCAGATTCTCCTTCCTCAGTGGATTTAACTTCTAAAGTTGGTGATTTCTTCATTCCAACAGTATGCAGGTTTTCTTTACGCCGCTTTTCCCTGCAGGTTTTACTGATATGTCTCGCCAATATCTCCCTCTGTCGTTCCATAACTTCCACTCTCGCTAGATTCTCATCAAAGAAAATTCTGAACAAATCTTCCCTAAGGGTCTCAGCACTCCAGTCTGTTTGTTTCTAGATTAAGACAATTCCAGCCTTAACCACAGTGTCTATTCAACAATCCTTGAATCTACGAATCTACAAAAGCGCGCTAGCTTTTTCTTTTTTTACTGGACTCAAGACTCAGAAACTTTCCAAAAGTTTTCAAACCTCGAGTAAAAGAGTGCGGATGACGTAGGTAGATACGGTCGGTCAGCGGAACTTGCAATATCTACGCTGGTCAAAACTCGTTGATGGAATGGTGGCCAGAATCTATTGCGTAAATCTAGCTTAGCTGAGACAACCCTTCCCACTTCCGGCGTACTGCAATATTTTTTCAGGCGGAGCTCTTTGCAGTATGTAAAACTGCCAGGGTGGCTAGCAATGCATGAAACCATCTACCAACCGGCAATAATGTGCTTTAAAGCAGGGAGAAGACCTTGTCTACTGGTCGCAGAGAGGCAGCTGCATAAATACTGAGTTCTAGGCTACAGGGGCATTGTGGGCAATGAAATAGTTGATGAGATTGCCAAAAGTGTCAGGCTACCGAACCGGTGAATGCAATGAAATTTTCGAGTGGGTTGGAAGACGTATCAGGATGAGATGGATTGCCTTGACATGGACAACCAGCAACATCTTGGCAATGACAATGAAGAAATACACCCCACGCAGTCTCGAAAGGACTGCAGTACGTTTATTGGCCCAATGAAAGATCATAACCTATTCGCATCACATGCAAGAAGATTGACTTTAGTAACAGTGGCATAGCTGGGAAATGCAGGGAGGTAGGTATAAGCGAAGTGCCTCATTTGTTTCTCTGCGGTTTTATACAGAATTCGTCTTAGACATCTATGAGCTCCGGTGTACTAGAAGGTATCAAAATTTCAGATCAAGGCCACCTTAAACTTCGTAAAACGCGCTGACGCCCTACACATCGAACACTTTAGCTCGAATTAAGCTGAATCTCCAGCTGGCACCACAAAGGGCCAACAGGTATAAATATTGTAAGGCCTAATAGCCAGACAGTATAAACTAATCCAACTTTGATTCTTCCAACGGAGTGCACATCTTCTCTGCCTTTCCTTGCACCAGCGGCTACAACTTGCGAGATTTTTCAATTTGGAGTGTTTTTTGTCACTAGGAGATATGACCTAACAATAGTAGTAACTAAGGGATCATAAATCTTTTCACAAGTTCTTATTTTTAGAATCCACAAAAATACATTTTCATCGCCCGCTGAAAGATCAACCATCAATACATATACGTGCTACTTTAAGTGCAGATTTTCATACACTTCCCACAATCTGGGATGTGAGCGTGAAGTCAAGACTCCTCTGATCATCTCCGTATTTTCACATACTTCATTACTGCCTTGGGTACTTTTCGGGGGTGGCTTCCACTGCACTTACTTAAGCCCCCTAAGGCGAACGAAACAATCGAAACTGCAAAAAGGTAGATTTTCGTGCACATTTTCATCAACTTTGTTCACTTGCAAACCCATAGTTGTAGTTCGCATTACGCAATAAGAGATTATCTTACTCTCTCGTATTAAAAAATATATATTTCAAGTGTTTAAAGCTGAAATAAATCTTAATTTATTTAAATGAACTCAAGCACACGCAATAAGAACAATATATTTCCGCGCTACAGTCGGCTACAGAAGGGGTATGTCATCCATTCTGAAAATCTATTGTGTATATAGAAATATAATGGGTGATACAGGTCGAGGTACGAGGACCGAATAGACCAAATCCAGCTCGCAGTGAAGAAAATGTAGCGGCTGTAACTGAGAGTGTGCACGAAGACCATGGTAAGACGAATCGGCGCCTTTCGCAGCAAGTTGGACTGACGTATGCGACGACTTGGCGCATTTTACGTCGAGATCTTAAATTGAAAGCGTACAAAATACAGCTTGTGCAAGAATTGAAGCCACTCGACCTGCCCAAGCGACATCGCTTCGCTCTATGGGCACTTGAAAAGTCCCAAGCAGATTCCAGCCAAACTTTGTTTAGCGATGAGGGCCATTTCTGGCTCAATAGTTATGTAAAAAAGCAAAATTGCCGCATTTGGAACCAGGAGCAACCTGAAGAAATACAAGAGCTGCCATTTCATCCAGAAAAACATCGGTTTCATGTGGTTTATGGGGCGGTGGAATCATTGGTCCATATTTCTTCAAAATGATGCGACCGTTATCGCCCCATGATAACCGACTATTTGATGCCTGAAATTGAAGCTCGTGATCTCCGCGACATTTGGTTTCAACAAGACGGCGCCACCACTTCCCACACATCGCATCAATCAACATCAATCAATGAATTTATTGAGAGAGAACACTTCGATGAGGAAATAATTTCAGGTTTTGGGCCGGTCGATTGGCCACCAAGATCGTGCACTATCACACTCTTGGACTTTTTCCTATGGGTATATGTCTAAAATCTAAAGTCTATTCGGACACTCCCGCTTCGATTCAGGCCTTGTAGCCAAACATTACGCGTGTAATTCGCCAGTTACCAGTCGAAATGCTCGAACGAGTCATTGAAAATTGGACGGACTCAACGGATGGATCATCTGAGACGTAGCTGCGGCCAACATTTGAAAGAGATAATCTTCAAAAAGTAAACGCCAAAGAATGTTCTTTCGAATGATAATGATAATAAGCATTAAATTTTAATGTGTTTTTTTTCTTTAAAAAAGTAGAGAACCTCAAAATGGATTACCCTTTACAAGCATATATATATATATATATATATATAGAATACTTACTTGATTTAATTGCCGTTGGTATGCCGTTGAAGAATACTCTCAAGCAGCTACTGGTAATTTGCAGATACGTCAAAAAACGAGTACGAGTTCAAAGTCTACGATCGTACTGCTGCTACAGCTGTAGAACACAGTTTGAGCGCTATGGTAAACAAAGTAAATGAGCAAAAAATGAAGGCCGTCGCAAGACGACGAATCAACGAGTGCCGAGCATATAAACAGAGAGGCAGAAAGCTTGTGAGTAAGCAATATTTTGAAGAGCATCAATTATGTGTGGAGTGAGGTGAGGTGAGGTGTGCTTATTACAATAAAATATAGTTAATAAAATGTCTACTCACATGCATATGCATAAGAGACCCCTGAAGCCAGCCATACTTACAACAGCACACAGCCAGTGGCAATCAAATAAAATAATAATATTTTGATTTACTAAGAATTTTATTTTTTATTTTATTTTTATTAATTTTTTTTCTTGTGTTGAAGATCAGCTCTGCTCTGTCTTGAGACAATAAAACGTAATAACTGTAAAAATTACCGTAAATTGACACCCTCAGGTTCAACTAGCTGTCATTAGCACAGCATGACAGCAGCGAGTTCGTTGATCAACGTTGATCGACGAGCCGCTTAACTAACAGACTTAAACGACGAATACAACCGTGTGCAGCGGCAGCAGCGTCTAATTTGTGTTCGTCATATTTAGCGATTCGCAAACCAAAAAAAAAAAGAACACTAAAAAAAACTCAAATAAGGCAACGAGCCTCGCTCGACGACCGACGTATGATGTGCAACATCATTTAAATACACGTTTTTTATTATAGTGTAAAATTAGATCTAACGGGTAATAAGATGCAAAGTAACGGTCTTAGTTAAATCAGTTATAATTCGCGTGCGAACGCGTAAGCATCGTGCGCAACTCGTCGTGGTCGGTCAGTGGAAGTGATCGTGCGGTAGAAAATACTGAAGTGACAGTGATAGTGGATTTTTGTGGCATGCAGCATTCTGAGCGACAAGAAAAGGATATTCACGAAGGACTTTTAGGATAAAAAAAATTAAGATATGCAAAACAAATTCTTTGAGTGAATTAACTGAAAATTTTTGAAAAAGTGCTGATTTAAAATATTAAATAAAAGCGGAAAAAATAAATTAAAAATAAATATTGAAAATAAATTTTGAAAAAAATAATAATAATAATAATAAAAAATAGAAATAAAATTAAAAAAAAAATAAAATAAAATAAAATAAAAGAAATTTAAAAAAAATTAAAAAAATGAAATATAAATAAAAATTTGATTAAAATTAAATTAAAAAAATTAATAAAAACAAAATTAAAATTAGAAAATAAAAAATTAAAAAAAATAAAAAAAAAATTAAAAAAAAAAATTAAAATTTAAAAAAAAATAAAAATATAAATATATATATAAAAATAATAAATAAAATAAAAACAAAATCAAAATAAAAAAATTAAACAAAATATAATTAAAAAAAAAATAATAAAAAATCTAATGAAATAAAATATTAAATTAAAATAAAATATAAACAAAATAAAAATTAAAAATATAAAAAATGAAATTAAAATAAAATTAAATAAGATAAAAAAACAAAAATAAAAATTAATTAGATTAAAAAATAATAATAAAAAAAAATTAAAATAAAATAAAAACAAAAATAAATTTCAATTTAATTAAATTAATTTTTCGTTACATTTTTTTTTTAACATCGCACATCGGCAACATGTTGCCCAAAATGAATGTGGATGAAGTGCGCGTTAGCCTTCAACGTTTCGGTTGGCCCGATTATGTTGTATTCGTTTTGATGCTGACCAGTTGTGCGTTGATCGGTATTTATTTTGCCTTACAAATGCGTCGTGAAGCGAAATCACGTAAATCACTCACCACCGAGGATGCTGAGGATGCGTATTTGGTTGGTGGCAGGAATATGAAGATTTTTCCAATTGCCATGTCGCTGATAGCGAGGTTAGTTGTGAAGTGCATTGTAAAAAAAAAAAACCATGGGAATTATAAAAACTATAAAATAAAAACTATAATTTGTGTCTATGCATTATTCTAATACCAAAAAATAGGAAAAAATTCTGCTTTTTGTTTTTTATTTATTTTTTCTTGTTCTTTTTTTTTTTTTTTTATAAAAAAAATATATCTTTTCAAGTGTCCTTATAGTAAGAAACTATATTTTTTTCGAGTTTAGTATCTATAAGTTTCGAATTTGCTACGGAAGGTGAGATCAGTTTGAGACAGGGAAAGCAAAAATCAACTTACTTCTCTCCAGCTCTCCCTCAACTAAGGTCAATTGGAAAGTCCTCAGTCTGACACATAAATGGCGATACAAGAATTAATTAATTAATTATTTCTACTTAGCTCTAACCTTCAGAAGTCGTGTGTATAAATTTGACAGCTGTCGGATCATTAGTTTGTGAATTATAGAGCATTTTGAGTGAAGCAACTTTTGTTATTGTGAAAAAAATCTATAAAAAGGAATTTCCCGCGCTGATAAAAATCTGCTTTTTGAAGGGAAAAAATACAGTTGAAGTAATAATTAGTCTTGACGACGAGTTTCCGGACACTGCCCCAGGAAAATCAACCATCAAGTCTCATGGTATGCTAAGTTTAGACGTGGTGAAATGAGCGCCGAAGACGGTGTGGACGCAGAGGACGCCCAGAAGTGGTTGTTACCGACAAAAACATGAAGAAAATCCACAAAATGATATTGAATAGCCGTAAATTGAAATCAAATGAAATAGCAAGCACTCCAAAGATATCAACTGAATGTGTACATCATATAATTCACGAATATTTGCGTATGAGAAGGATCTATGCAAAGTGGGTGCCGGGAGAGGTCACTTTTGACCAAAACCAATGACGAGATGATTATTCGGAGCAGTTTTTGGAGATGTTCAAGCTTAATAAACCCAAGTTTTGGCATCGTTATTTTACATTGGATGAAACATGACTCTATCACTATACTTCGAAGTCCAGTCGACAGTCATCCGAGTAGATTGCACACGAGGAAACCGCTCCAAAGCGTGGAAAAATGCATCACTCGACTGACAAAATTATAGCGTCTGTGTTGTGGGATGCGCATAGAATAATTTTCATTGACTACATTGAAAATTGAAAGACCATCAACATGGCATTATTAGATCGTTTGAAGGACGAACTCCCCGAAGAACGGTAGCATTTGAAGGAAATGAAAGTGCGGCTTCACCAAATCATAATACGGTGTCAGAAGTCAGTGAAATCGATGGAAAAAATCCATGAATTGGTTTTCGAATATCCTCCGAATTCACCGTATTCTCCAGATCTGGCACCCCAGCGACTATTTTCTGTGCTCATATCTCAAAACAATGCTCGTTGGAAAGAAATATTCATCGAATGTAGAGGTGATCGCCGAAACTGAGGCCTATTTTGAAGCAAAGGACAAATTGTACTAGAAAAATGTTATCGAAAAGATCAAAGGTCGCTATAATCAGTGTATCACCCTTGAATGGAACTATGTTGAATAAAAAAAACTAAGTTTGCCAAAAAATTGTGTTTTACTATGGTAGGCCGGGAACTTAAGCCGCTATTGCTTCTATTAAAGTCAGACTTTTCAAAGATCTCGGCTCCATACGAACTTTTGAAGGTTCTTAACTAAGGTATATACTAATTTGCTGTCACTTATGCAGCGTTTAACTAAGAAAAGGGGCATTTTCAGTCTTCAGAATTCCATTATAAGTTTCACAGTTCCATTGTTATCGAATCTGTGCCGCTGATTGTACTCTGAGTCTCCCTATGACGGTTTCCTTCAGCTAATTTTCGACACCTGTAGATGGTGAAATCGAATCTGCAATTGAAGAAGATGGAATAGACACTCCCATCCCCGACTATGGCGAAGTACGAATAGCGATTGTCCGTTTAAAATATAAAAAAAGCGGCAGGAGCCGATGGCTTACCCGCCAAGCTATACAAAAACGGCGGCGATAAACTGACAGGGTGTATGCATCAGCTTCCTTACAGAATATGGTCGGACGAAGTCATGTCCGACAAATGGGACCTCACTCTCCTCTCCCCACTCCATAAAAAGGGTAACCCTACGGTCTGCTCTATTTATCCTGGAATAAGCCTCCTCAATATCGCTTATAAGGTCCTATCGAGGAGTTGTGTGAGAGATTAAAGCTTCAGCAATACCAACAATGTCAGACTTGAAATCCTTTGCAGAATCACTCTTGCCAAGAGGTACTACTTTGGACTGAGTAGGCAATTGAAAAGTTAAGTCCTCTCCCGACGAATCAAAACCAAACTATCAAACTCATTCCCGCCCAGCCATATGGTGCAGCAGCGTGGACGATGTCAACATCCAATGATTCGGCTCTAGAAGTTTTCGAGAGAAAAATTTTGCGGAAGATTCATGATACTTTGCGCGTTGGCAACGGCGAATACCGCAGACGATGGAACGATGAGGTGTATGAGTTGACACAGTTAAGCGAATCAAGAGACAGCGGCTGAGTAGGTCATCTCCCCCCATTGAATGAAAGCGCTCCAGCTTTGAAAGTTTTCGATGCATGGGAAGAAGAGAACCTCCATTTAAGACTTCTCAGTGTCATATTTAGACAACAAAAGCTATACTTGTGTTGTGGAGTTGAGGTAGTCCACAGCAAGCAACTTGAATTAAACATAACCTACAAAGAAAACAACAAAAAAAGCGCATTTATTTTAAACTTCAAGGTCCCAAAAGGCGACAATTGGCACACAAAAACATTCCGAAGAGTCAGCGTGGCGTGGCAATCAAAAACATTTTTAACGCTTAAAATTAGTACAAAATTTGCTTGTGGAATATCAACACTGCATTATTGCAACAACAAACATCACACTGATGAGATTACCATGCAACAGCAATGCATTAGGTGGAAAAAAATAATTTTCAAATTTTATTCAATGGACGAAAAGGTGACTGCAGACAATCAAAATGCAAAAATCTTCACACATAAAATTTTGATTACAAATAATAAACGCAATAATGAAAAGCGTAAATGCGCCAAGCTGCGCACTCAATTTCGCGTGCTAAATCGAGCTGAGCTCGTGTCATATTCAAATCCGCACAAATTTTTAGTAAACTCAGCAAAGGGAAAGAAGAAAGATTTTTGCGTTTTTTTTTAAATCTTTTTTTCTTCAATTCAATTTTTTCTTTTATTTTCATTTTTTCTTTTTTGAATTTTTTTCTTTTATTCCTCCTGTGCAATAACTGAAAGTGTGTATGTGTGTGTGTGTATTTGTAGCAATTTAATAATTGTATGGTAAATTAGAGGCATCCACACACACACACACACACAAGTTAGAGTTGAGATGGGGTAGCGCGCGTTGAGCAGTGGATCAGTGGCGAGCAACAACAACAACAACAAAACTACGTCTCGCATATGCAAAGTTTCCATAATTCATTTAGCGCAGCAGCGGACTGTGGCGAGTTAAATCAAACTGGACTTTTCAGTTTGCTACTGATTGTTGTTATTGCTACTGATTGTGTATGTTATTGTGATATTGTTGTTCTTGTTGTCGTTGTTGTTGTTGTTGTTGTTGTTGTTGTTGTTGCTGCTGCTGCTGCTGTTGTTGTTGTTGTTGTTGTTGTTGTTGTTGTTGTTGTTGTTGTTGTTGTTGTTGTTGTTGTTGTTGTTTTTGTTGTTGTTGTTGTTGTTGACACATGTTGTTGTTGTTGTTGTTGTTGTTGTTGTTGCTACTGATGTTGTTGTTGCTTCAGACCTGTTGTTGTTCTTATTGTTCTTGTATTGGCACAGCTTTTGTGCCATAACTGTCATCTGTCGTAGGCTTCGTCAATTTGTTGTCGCCGAGCCGTCGCCATCGTCATCGCTGGACGGATGTTGGTGGGTGTATGCAAGAACAATGCAAAGCAGAGCGAATAAAAAAAAATTAAAAAATTGAGGAAAGCGTGTGACGAATGACTGAGAGCAACAACAGATTAAATGTTAATTTTTAAATTGAATTTTAGCTAAAAATAAATCGCACTTAACTAGGCGAAATGAAGTGGAGCAAAAACAACGTTGCAAAAAAAAAATATAAAAAAAGTTTACAGCAGCAGAGGGAAATAAGAGAACTCTTCTTCTTCTTAGTTGACGTACGCTATGCGAACTCATGATGCCTGCCTACGTCATGACCCTCTTCATCTACTCTTTCCAATGTTTGAACTCTTCACCTTCCTCTGCATCGGTCGGCGAGTAGTCCACCGAAAAATTTCAACGCTGAAGTGTTCTCCTCTATCAGATGACAAAAACTATCCAAGAAAGCCCTGGACAATATCATGTCGTAACTCATTCGGCTCATTGCTACGAGCCATATATCTCTCAAAAATCCTTTCTGTCAAGAGTTGTACTCTTCATCCGACCCGAATATCTTACCGCCCAGCCATTTTTCCAGGTTTCGAACTAGGAAATAGTCGCAGGGGGTTAAATCTGGAGAATATGCTGGATGGGTTAGCAGCACGTAGCGGAATTTATGAATTTTCGCCATGGTGACTACACACGTGCATTGTACTGGCGGAGCAGCATTTTCACCAAATGCAGTCGTTTCTGCATCAAATCAATATCGAATCTAAAGAGCTCTGAAGAATATTTGCCGGATCGTTTTACCCTTTTGAAGATAATCGATGTGAGTGACAACACCTCGTGCATCCCAAAAAACTGTGGTCATGACCTTGTTGGTCGAACGACCCACCTTGACCTTCTTTTGGGCATATTCACCCGGCGAAATGCGCTTTCTTGATGGTTCTTTGATCTCTAGTGTGGTAGGGATGATCCAAGTTTCGTCTACGGTAACGATACGTCGCAAAATTTGTTCCAATTGCGTTTCAAAATCGTCAAACACTCCCTTGAAGTGGTTACACGGTTGTGCTTATGGTCGTGCGTGTTAGCAATCACGGCTTCCGTCGAGTGGATAGCTTTTTCATGTACAAATATCCATGTAAAATGTGATGTATCCGCTAAGTTGAGATGCTTAGAGCGTCAGCCACCTCACTCGCATTTATTCTCCTATAGTCCAATCATTTCATGGATATTATCGACGATTTCTGGGTGCGGGTGACGACGATTGCGTCTTTTGGGTGGCCTGAACGTTCGGCTTCACTTGTACTGATACGACCACAACGGAACTGGGTGAACCACTTTTTAACCATTGAAATTTGTGGTGCAGAATCCCCGTAGTATTTATCAAGACTTTTCTTGGTTTCGGTTATGATTTTTGCGCAAAAGAAAAGCTTAATCAGCACACGAAATTCACTTTTCTCCATTCTTGTTAGAATTCGCGAGGTCGTTGGCTATCAATGGCTGTCAAACACAAATTAAATGCCTCAAAGTACTCAAAATTTGACAGCAGTCTATTAATCGATAACAGTTGACGGCAGCAAGGTTGTATTTACAGTAACTGCGCGTAAAATTCAAAAATCCACTACCTTATCACACAGCCTCGGATCTTTGCTGCACGAATGGCCGTGGCCATCAACAAAAGTGTGGTTTCCCAATTTCAAGACATTTGCCGATCTTGGTGTCATTGCAGTTGATTTTTTAGGTGATGATGACTATCAGAGCATCAATACCTTATGCCAGAGTAGGCCTATTTTGATACCTCGATGTCCAACCAATAATTTAGCTGCACTACCCAACCACTTTCATTCCCTTAGAAATTTTATTAGGTAATTTACGCTTGCAATTACAAAAATCATCAAGGAGAACATCGCAGTTGAGCTCTGTTTGATACAGGACAGCCTCACAGTGTTTACGCCATCTGAAGCATCTTCAAAAAGGAATTCCCAATCGGGGATGCCTTCAATATCAAGACCTTGAGACTGTCACTGAACTGTATACGCTAACTTCTACTCCCCTTCAGCGCGTAAAATAGTTAAGTTGAGAGTTGATTTGCTTCTCCATTTAGGCCGCTCTATCACATTTCTGCTCGCAGAATTCAATTCAGAACCCTCATTGTAGGAGATTACTGTCATATACTGGATTCATTTGATTTGAAGCCTTCAGCAAAGGTAAACAGCAAGGCGCTAACTAGAAATCATTTGGGGTGATTCCAGTTCCGTACTCAACTCTGTCTTGCCCTACTTAGAGTAACACTAGTTACTTTTGGTACGAACTAATGGTTGGGTCGTACTATTTTTTAGTTAAGGGGTTAGGCCACTCTAGAGGGTCACAAAGTAGGCATTTTTTTGAGGGTTTTTTTTCGGGAAAATTATTAAATAAATCTGATTTTTGGTAAAAGGCATTTATTATACATATAATTAACTGCTTATAACTATTTTTTAAGAAAAATTAATTTAAAAATTGCGGCTATGCAGCGTTCTCCCTAGGATGTCTCGATTTTTTCGGGAACCACGGCCGGAATTTCTTGAACGTTTTCCGCTTGAAAATAGCTATAGCTACAGATGTACGAAGGATTTTTTTCAATATATGCATTTTTGACAAAACTTTTTGAATAACAATTTGGCCTAAAAAATTGTTCCAAATTTGTTAAAAAAAAAAAAAATTATGTAAAGTCAAAAAAAAAATCCTTCGTACTTCTGTAGATAATGTATTTCTGAAAATGTTGTCAAAATATCAAGTGAATCGATTGCAAATTTTTTCAGTTATGTTTCCGTCCATCTTGAAAAAAGCAGTTTTGAGATAATTGAGTTTAGAGCTTTCAGTAGGCTCCCCGTCAGCCTTCAACTAGGGAACGAAACTGGGGCATTTAGAAATTTTTATCTGTCATAATCATTCGGGTTAACATTTTTGAGGCCATAATGTATCACTTGAAAGAAAAGAAAAAAATCAATTTTCCGCAAATTCTAGTTTTGCTTTAAAAAAATATTATTTTTTATAATAAAAAATAAATTTAGAATTTTTGCTACATGTGAAATGGCAATTTCGCTTACTTCAACCCATGAAATACTAAAAATGACATCATTTCAAGGACAAAAACAAAACTTTACAATTTGATTTTTTACTCGTACTACAATTTTTCAAATTCTTCTCGTAAAAATCACATTTTTATATGACAACTGCAACTGCAATACAAGTGCAGTGTGGAGAAATTTTGAAATTTGCATCTGAAACAATTTCATTAATCAATTTAAATAACATAAAGTGCCATTTCTGATAAGAACACAAAGCTTACGATTTTTTATACACAAACGTATGTACATACTTATATATGTATGTATTTACGAATTTTGTAATATTAGCCTTTTTGTATGCAATAAATATTTTCCAGCACCAAAACTTCCTATTCTTTTCGCTAGTAATAACAACACTTGTCGGGGACGAGTTCAAACTTTTATTTATTTTTTATTACTAGGCATTGATTTTAATTTAAATATTATAAATATGAAAACTAAAGGTATTTTTATAGGTTTCGTATATACATATATCGTAAATATGTATGTACAGCTGTACATTGAAATTATTCCCCCATTCAAAACACGTACGAAAGCCCTTTGTCAAAGCAAAATGCTTCAGATTGTCGGTGCATAGGTAGATAAAAATAGTACATACATATAGTATATAAGTACATACTTACATACATACATATGCATGCACCCACTGGCACACTAATAGCGCCAACTAGCGAGAGTGAAATATTTAACGGTCTCATTTAGTATAATTTCATGAAATTGTGTCATGCATTGAAATTTTTTTAGGCTTAAATGCACTAATTTACAGGTGACTGCGGCACGTTCCATAAATCTAATAAAATACCAAATATTTATTGAAAAATTTAAGAAATAACATATGTATATACACGTGTAGACAAATATGCATACGATCACGGGTAACACAATAAATATAAAGTAAATGAAAACAATATAAAAAAAGTATAAATTAAATAAGACTAAATTAAATAAAATTAAACTAAATTAAATTAAACTTAATTAAATTAAGATATATATATTAAGTTAAATTAAATAATTGCATTAAATTAAATTAATTTCAAAAAAAATAAAATGAAATAAAAAATAAAAAATAAATTAAATTAAATTAAGATAAATTAAGCAAACATAAGTAAAATAAAATAAAATTAAAATAAATTAAACAAAATTAAATAAAATAGGAAAAAATAATTAAAAATAAAATTAAATTAAATTAAAATAAATTAAACAAAATAAATAGAAAAAAATAAAAATAAAAAAAATAAAATTAAAATATAAAAAACAGAAAAATTTAAATTTAATAATATATAATTAAATAGATTAAAATAACATTAAATTATTATATTATTATAGAAATAAAATAAAATTTAAAAAATACGTAAAGCACAAATAACAAAAAAAAACATATAAAATAATTTAAAATTATAATATTAATATAATAATAATAAGTATAAAATAAAAAAAATGAAATAAGGTCAAATGAAATAAATTTGAATTAAATTAAATTTAATATAAAAGAACAAAATGAAATAAAAATTAAAAATTAAAAAAACTTTATTAAATTAAAATAAATTAAACAAAATAAAATTAAATTAAATTAAATAGAAAAAATTAAAAATTAAATTAAATTAAAAAAATAAAGACAAATATGAAAAAAATTAAAATATAAAATCAGAAAAAATTAAATTAATGAAAAAAATATAATTAAATAGATTAAAATAAAATTAAATTATTTTATTAATATAGAAATAAAATAAAATTTAAAAAAATACGTAAAGTACAAACAACAAATAAAATACATAAAATAATTTAAAATTATAATATTAATATAATAATAATAAATATAAAATAAATTAAAATGAAATAAAGTCAAATGAAATAAATTTGAATTAAATTAAATTTAATATAAAAGAACATAATGAAAAAAAATAAAAAAAAATAGAAACAAAATTAAATTAAATTAAAATAAATTCAGCAAAATGAAGTAAAATTAAATAAACTTAAAACAAGTTAAACAAAGTTAAATAAAATTAAATATAAAAAAATTCAAAATTAAATAAATGAAACAAAAAAAATTAAATTAAATAATATAGAATTAAATAGATTAAAATAATACTAAATAAATTTAATTATTATAAAAAATAAAAGTAATAAAAATAAAAGTAGCAAAAATAAAATAAAATCATAATAAAATATAATATCATAATCAAAATAATATATAATTAAATGAAACAGAATAAGCTAAAATAAATTAAAATACAATAATAATAAAAATCATTTAAATCCAAATGAAATTTAATAAAATTACTTAATGAGTTATTAGATTTAAATTAATAATGAAAAAATTTAGTTGAAAAAAAATTTAAATTAAAAAACAAGAAAGAAGGATTGCCTTCGGCCATGCCGAAGTCGTTATACATTTTAATAGAATACCGAATTTCACGCTCCTAGATGCCTTTTTATCGTATGTTTTGACCAAACAAAACCTCATATCTGAACAATTCGGTCGTAGATATGATATAGTGATACGATCAGGCCGGTTCCGGCGTCGGCCTACTAATTTTGGTTGGAATATCTCAAAAATTGAGGGACTAGTTTGCACTCAAACACACAGACCGACAGGCGGACATGGCTAAATCAACTAGTAAGCTGGTGAATGTGATACCATCGGCATAAATTTCGTTGGGTCTATCTCTTCTCCTTGTGGTACTAACATAGTTGGAACCAAAACTAATATACCATTTCATGTACATGAAAAGTATGAAGAATACAAAACAAACAAAAGCAAAATAATATAGGGTTTTCCAATAAGAGTGATATGATTTCTTTAAAAAAAACACACACTATTTGTTAAGGAAATTCAAATGTTTTTTATTTAATGTGAAGTCCAATCGATAGAATTCAATTCTGAATATAACATCACTCATATGACCTCAACGAGCAACGTTCTTTTGCAGGAACGAATTTGATGAACCCAATTTTTGAGCACTTTTTCCACTAAATCAAGTCGTGAATGTGATGAACAGCATGTTCAATATTGATTTCTAAAGCTTGAAGAGAGTCTGTTTTATCGCTAAAGACTAACCACTTCAAATACCCCCCAAAGGTATAGTCTTATGGTGTTAAATCACAACTTCTTGGAGGCCATTCGCCGTTCAATGTCACAATTTCTTGAAATAATCAAATCTTCAAACCTTTCTCGCAATAATTCGGTTGTTGCACGTGCTGTGTGACACGTAGCCCCGTCTTTTTGGAAGCAGTTATTGTTAAGATCAACTTCTTCCAATTGTGACCATAAAAAGTTGGTTATAATCGAACTTTACCGCTCTCCATTGATTAAGTAACGGTGCTACCAGCTTCATTTCGAAAGAAGTACGGACCGATGATGCCACCAGACCCGAAAGGCACACCAAACTGTCAATTTAGGTGAATGTAATGGTGGTTCATGAATTATTTGTGGATTTTCTTCGCACCAGAATCGACAGTTTTGTTTATTTACCGCACCATAAGAGAGGAAAGTGAGCCTCATCAGAGAAGATGATTTTCTTAAAAAAATCGTTCTCGTTTGCAACGTTGTTCCTGCGCCAAAACGACACCTAGAAATCATATCATCTCTATTGGACAACCCTTTATATAAAACGAGTTCTCCATTTATTTTATTTGCGAAATTTTGTTTTCAAAACAAATTCTGTTAAACTTTTTTTTTCTATTTTCTAGTTTCATATCCGGCATCACGCTTTTGGGCACACCCACTGAAGTATATCTCTTCGGCACACAATATCTCTACATCATGGGTTCGTTGGTGATAATGGGTTTCGTTTTATACTATTTCTTTTTACCAGTATTTCATGATCTCAAACTAATATCAACCTATCAGGTAGGCGAATTATTTCGAGTAATAACTAAAGATTTCCCAAATAATCAGAAAAACACGTTTTTTCGAATTAATAGTATTTGGAATCACGTTACGATCGCAAGATGCGTCTCTTTGGCTCTGTGCTCTTCATGTTCGGCTCGGTAAGTCTAATGCGAAAGCAGTTTTGAATCGAAAAATATACGCTCTTCCTTCAATTTCAGTTATTATGGCTACCAATAGTCATCTATGTGCCCGCTCTAGCCTTCAATCAGGCTACTGGCATCAATATACATCTGGTAACGCCAATCGTTTGTTTGGTCTGCATATTCTATACCTGTGTGGTGAGTATGAAAAAGCAGTGGCATTGATTATCAGTCCTTCAGCAAGTGGTAATCTCCATCTCGACAGGGTGGCTTAAAAGCTGTCGTTTGGACTGATGTCATACAGACGCTCATCATGTTCGGCGCTATGGTGTTGATCATTGTGAAGGGCACAATCGATGTAGGCGGCTTTGGTGCCGTCTATCAGAAGGCGAAGGAGAGCGGACGCATTGAGTCACCGAAGTTTGTGATTGAACTTCTTCACATTATCTGTTTATTTTAACTATTTTCTTCCCATACAGCTTCACTTTCGACCTCACCGAACGTTACACTGTCTATTCGCTCTTTATTGGCGGCGTCGCTCATTGGCTGAAATCGAATGCGATCAGTCAGAATATGATACAACGTTATCTCTCGCTACCGAACATGAAGTCGGCGCGCACAGCTGTTTGTGTCTTCATTTGCGGTGTGTTGACCTTCATATGCCTCTGCGGTTATAGTGGCTTGCTCATCTATGCGACATATCACGACTGCGATCCGCTGCAAACGAAGGTCTGTTAGAGCAATAAGGTTATCATAAGCATTCTTTCTGGAGAAGCTACTATTTTTACCCTCTCTCTCTCACTCTCACTCTCTTTCCCAATTTATCTCGCTCCAGCTCGCTAAACGCAATGACCAACTGTTACCACTACTCGTCATGGAGATACTGGGTGATTATCCTGGTTTGCCCGGTCTCTTTGTTGCCGGCGTCTTTAGTGCCGCACTCTCCTCACTCTCCACCGGCTTGAATTCTATGTCGGCTGTCATGCTCGAAGACTTCTTCAAATCATTTGCCAAAAAACCACTCACAGAGCGTCAGACGGCGTTGATAATGCGTTTTGTTGTCATCATTTTTGGCGCTGTTTGTGTGAGCTTGGTTTTTATTGTAGAGAAATTGGGTACGGTGCTGCAGTTGACTATAACTCTATCATCGGTAGCGAATGGTCCGCTGTTGGGTATATTCACCGCCGGTGTTATGGTGCCTTGGATTGAGAGCAAGGTGAGTACACTTTGGTGAAATGGTTAAGTGGTATGACTCTACCTCTTTTACTTTGCAGGGTGCTCTCGTTGGCGGTCTTAGTAGCCTCTTCTTTATGGCTTGGATGTGTATACGCGCACAGGCTGATCTTGCCAGTGGCGCTGTGAGCTACTTACGGAAACCGCACACGATTACGGGTTGCAATTATACATTCATTGACTTTGCTTCGATGAGCATGGTGGCAGAGAATGTTACCGATGCCCCATCAGCCGGGAATTTGGAGTGAGTATAAAAATATTGAAATAAAATATTTATGTGTTCGCTAAACAGAAGGTCAATGGGCCGTCATAAGTTCCGCGGCAGTAGAAATGACTTCGAGTCTAGAAAGCTGACGTTTCAACTATTCTCTACAAATAAATAAAAAGTTGCCTGAACTGAGAGAAAGCTTCTTGTACACTGTGCTAGGAATCTAAACCATTGGCTGTGGTTATCAGTTGTAAATATCTCCGATAAGACAAGAAAACTCCATAGAGAGGCAGAGAGTGAGAGAGATTCCAACTACTCTCTCTATGTTTTTTTCTGAAGCTTAGAAACTCTCTCTTGATGAGAATAATGGATGTAGTAACAGGGCTCCGAGGCCAGAATCCAAGCGGGATTGTCCGCATAGACTTCAGACTTTACATGTCCCCACAGGAAAAAGTTCGACGGTGGGATATCACACGATCCTGGTGGCCAATCGACTGGCCCAAAACGTGAAATTATCTGCTCGCTAAAGTCTTCTCTCAACAAATCTATTGATTGATGCGATGTGTGGGAAGTGACGCCGTCTTGTTGCAATCACGTGTCGCGGAGATCACGAGCTTCAATTTCAGGCATCAAGTCGTCGGTTATCATGGCGCGATAACGGTCGTCAATAACGGTTACATTCTCACCGGCATCATTTTCGAAGAAATATGGACCGTTGATTCCAACGGTGCACAAACCACACCATACCGTTGTTTTTTCTGTATGAAATGGAAGCTCTTGAATCTTTTCAGGCTGCTCTTCATCCCAAATGCGGCAATTTTGCTTGTGTACATACCTGTTGAGCCAGAAGTGGGCCTCATCGCTGAACAAAATTTGGCTCAAAAACGTCGGATCTTCTTGGAACTTTTCAAGAGGCCATAGAGCGAGCGAAGCGATGTCGCTTGGGAAGGTCGAGCGGCTTCAGTTCTTATACAAGCTGTATTTTGTACGTTTTCAATTTAAGATTTCAACGGAAAATACACCAAGTCGTTCCATACGTCAGTCCGAGTTGCTGCGAACGGGACTTCGTGTACAGTCTCAGATACGGCCGCCATATCTTCCTCACTGCGTCGTGCTGGATGTGGTCTATTCGGGCGAATATTATCCAATAATGAATGCTGGGTCTCAAAATTGCTGATGGGTTTGCATCCATATTCTTATATCTTGGGAGTCATTTAACGAACTCTCTCTTCTGTGCCGATTATGCCATTGTACAACTTCACTAAAAAGTATAAGATTACCAAGTCCTCTCCACGAATGTCCGTAAGATTCAGTGGGTTTGGCTGTAAACAAGTATTCATCGACCTCATATTCCGCTGGGTTGAGGTTTAAAAATTTGAAAGGCTTCATTGCACTGTTCTACCCTTCTTTTCTTGTTCCAATGAATTTTTAGAGGTTTGAATTGATCCTCCTATAAACGAAGATTCCAACCCCTTCTACCTTAAAAGACTTTACTGAGACCATTTTCGTAGGTAAAGAGGTTGATATATGATTTTTGTAGAGCCCACATTCCACTCCTTACTTCCTGAAGCCTCTTACATAGTACAAAAGTAGTGACTTTCATCTCTTGTTCTCTCCAGCGAGGGTGTTGATGCCCTCTTCGTCCTCTGCTACCAACTCTCGCTACTTTCGACTTCAGTAGTCTCGTTATTTATACGAAAATCAGATTTTCAAATGCAACGCTTTTACTCAAAATTATTTCCTGCGAAAACCAAACGCTGTTGCCATCTCTCTCCTACTCTCTTCCTCCATTTCATTTATTTTGATCTAAATCGGCGTACGTTTAATTGTTTTTCCTGCTCTTTTTTCCCACCAGCCACGACACCTTCCACATCTACAACATCTCCTATCTCTTCTACACAATGTTCGGCTCACTCATCACAATTGTCGTTGGCTTGATCGTAAGCCTGCTATTGGGTCCAAATAAATTGGAAAATATGGATACAGCATTACTCTCGCCCTGTGTACGCCGTTGGGTGGATCGATTGAAGGCACGTCGGGCGTTAAAGACGAACATAAAACAACAAACACAAACGCCAGGGAAAGGAGGAGTGGAAATGAATAATTTAAAGTTGTCGAAGTTGAATGAGACGTCAACGTAAGGGTTTGCAGAGCTAGAAGGAGTATTTATATATATTTTTAGTTTATTTATTTTAATTTCTTCTCGATTTTATTCATTTTCCTTTTCCTGTTTACAAAAAAAAATTTTTTTTATTTAATTTTAATTTTAATTTTTAATTTCATTTTATTATTATTACTATTTATTTATTTATTTATTTTTTAGTTATAATTAATTTTATTTTTATTTTTTGAAAGCGGGAAAACAAGCTACCAAAGAGTTTTTGAAAAATTCATTTTAGCCTAAATGTAGACTCAAAGTACAGCTGTTAAAATGCTGCTGGAAGTTATTATGTTTACTTTGGAAAATCGTATTTTGTTTGTGGCCTACCTTTAGGCGCAACTTTTAATTCACTTTATACTCAATATTTGATTATTTATTGCAATAAGTTAGCGTTTGTAAATACTTTGTTTCTGTAGCTTGAGCATTATTATTTAGTTGCCTTAGTACTATGTGTAGATGTAAGCGATGGGAAACCTAACCTAAAACTATGTAATAATGTTCCTATAAATTATTGTAAATATAAATAATAATAAAAAAAAATCAGCCTCCTCCCATCAGTTGTTCTGCGCATTACTCTCTTTTAATTACAACACAAGAGTTTATAATGAAAAGCCACCCTTACTAGTATGGTGCGTCCACTAAAACTTCATAGCCTGCCCGTGGGGCAATTCAAAATACTTTTCTACTACATTACGCAGCGTGTTGTTTACACTTTTTTCTCTAACCTCAAACTATCAATTGCAGTCTATTTGTTTCATCCCACAAACACGTTTTACAATCCACTAGGCCTTAACCTCAAACTAATGGCACGCATTTGCTACCAACTCTCTCCTCTCTCTCTGCTCTGCTTTTAATTGTTGCTGAAACCTTTTTGAGCTTCGGAAAATGTTGTCTTTCATCTATTTTTATTATTTTTTTTTTTTTGGGCGTGTGTTCTCGCTTCTACTTCTCAATACCTTCTTTTTAGTTTTATTCGAAAAAAGGTCATTTTACCAATTTTTTATGGAATGTTTTTGAAAGTTAATTGAAAATTTGTGTATTCTTGGACCAAACAACTGGTAAAGTTGTTATTGTTAGTAATTACCGTTTGTTGTTTTTGTTTATTTAATTCATTTGTAGTTGTGGAGAGTGCTTAATTGAGTGGTCAATGATTTGAGTTGATTTTGCAATATATTTTTGAAATTAGTGAGTTGAAAATTAAATAGTTGTACTATGTAAAGAGCGCAAGAACTGTTATCTCTCAATGAGAGATCTTCTTCTTTTAATATTACAAAAATTCATCTAGACACCACTGACATGATGAGAGTCGCATAAACAATGGCGCGCCAGTCAAAACTTTCCATCAGATCTTTGCAAGGGAGTGTGGGCCTTCATCTACCTCCAGTTCTTCCAACGGGTGCGGCTAATAGTTTCAGAGCTGGAATGTTTTCATCTATGCGGCTTAAATGATCTAGACAGCATTTCCGCTGTTGTTGTTGTTGTTGTTGTTGTTGTAGCGGCTATACGCCAGCTCCGTCTAGGGTTAGGCATGTTTAGTTTCAATAATCGAGGTCATCTAACGGGGAACACAGGAAACGTGCTGTTTCGACGAGTTCGGAGAGGAGTGTTAGAAGAGTTGGTGGTTAAGTGGGCATGCAAAGAGGTGGTTAGCGTCTTGCGGGGATTCGTTGCATGCGGGACATGTGTTGGGTACATCAGGGTCGAGTCTGGATAGGTAGGAGTTAAGCCTACTACAGTATCATAGATCTTAGTTGTGCCAGGGTTACGCGTGTCTCACGAAGCAGCTCGAGCTCTTGTTCTGCAATAGGTGGTGATAGGAGAACACCATTCACGCGAAGAGAGTTCACGAAGGTGTTAACGGACTATCGGTGAATGGTGTTTATGGCTTGTCTGTACGCCGTCCTGTCCAGCGGGTCTTGTCTGTATTGCTATACGTCGTCCGGTAGTCAAGTACTCCCTTCTTGGTGTGCCTTAGTGGCGGTTCGGCTTCCAATAAATGTCTGTTGGGATGATCTCGACGGTAGCATCCCAGCAGATATTGCTTATACAGCATGACATTATGCTCCTTAACTGGGAGCATAGATGTTTCACTGTGTAAGTGGTGCTCCGGCGCCATCAGGAGGTTTACTGTCACAGTCCGAAGGGCGGTATTCTGGCAAGTCTGGAACTTCTTCAACTGCGTATCGTCACCGGCGTCCAAATCGGCGCAGCATAGTTTACGATCGGTCCGGCCAATTGCCTTTTACGTTGCCAGCAGCGTTTCTTTGTCTTTCCCACAGGTACTACTGGCTAGCGATTTAAGGACTTTGTTGCGGCTCTGTACTTTGTTGACAATTTCAGTCGTATGCGAAGTGAAGGAGTGCAGGCTGTCGAATGTGACTCCCACTAACTTGTTGTTATTTGTGGTCCTTCGTCCAGCTGGAGAATAGGGTGGCAGAGGATTTCGCGGGTTTTAGGTGTAAATGTCGTGCAGTGAAGAAGTTCGAAAGGTCGGCGAGATAGCAGTTTAGCATTTCCGCTGTTTTTTAATTCGTTGAACTATGAGAATGTCGCAAATATCTCGTATCTCGTACGTGTCAGCGTTAAATAGCCTACACTACACACCGTTGCAAAGGAACATAAATCTTACGCAAAATCTTTAATTCGAAGAATACTTCAGACGATACATCTATTGTGGTTATCGTCTACTCATCAGCACCATACAGTGAAAATGGGAACTATGGAAAGATGAGCAACTGTTGGGGTTTAGTTTTTGTTCTTCGCTAGATAACTTTATTTCTCCATTGTCTACTCCATCCAAAGTAGCATCTGTTGGCAAGAGTGATTCTGCGTTGAATTTCCATGCTGACATTGTTATTGTTATTTATTCCGGTTCCTAGATAGACGAAATCGTCTATAACTTTAAAACTAAAACGCGAACGCGCTAAATGCTGGCTGTATGAGAGGAAATATCCTTATCCAATTTGGGGAAAACAGAACTAACGGCGAGGTTATTGAGGCCGGTGATGATGGCATACGGCAGAAGTTTCATGGTATTATGGAAGATTGTACCTCCTCTTTTCACTATCGCAGCCCGTATTATTTCATCCAGCATCATATTGAAGAGATCACACGTTGGAGAGTCTGAAACCTCGTTTGGTATTGAACGTCTGGGAGAGCTCGATACTTTTCTCGCGGGTCTTTTCCAGGAATCAGCGCATGGTGCGTATCCGGTCTAAGGTTGTGAGTGCTACTATTGCTCAGGGTTATCCATTTTGCGGTTTCCAAAATAAACGTAAGTAAAATGCATTTAAAATAATTTTTTTCATCAAATTCCTTTTTTATTGTAAAGTTTGAACTTTAGCAATGCAGCAAGGTTCCCTACTTTTTTAAAACAAAAAAAATACAGAAAATTCGAATTTACTGAGAACTGTTTATTATCATTCGAAAGAGCATTTTTTGGCATTTATTTTTTGAAGATTATCTCTCTCAAATGTTGGCCACGGCTACGTCTCAGATGATCCATCCACTGAGTTCAATTTTCATAGACTCGTTCGAGCATTTCGACTGATAACTGGCGAATGACACGCGTGATGTTTTGCTCCAAGGCCTGAATAGAACGGGATCATCTGCATGGACTTTAGACTTTACATATCTTCACAGGAAAAAGTCTAACAGTGTAATATGACACGATCTTGGTGGCCAATCGACCGGTCCGAAATGTGAAAATTTCTGCACACCGAAGTGTTGCGCCGTCTTGTTGAAACGAAATATCGTGGATATCACGAGCTTCTCAATTTCAGACATCAAATAGTCGGTTATCATGGCGCGATATCGGTCGCCATTGCCGGTTTCGTTCTCACCGGCATCATTTTTGAAGAAACATGGACCGATGATTCCACCGGCCCACAAACCACACAAAACCGTTGCTCTTTCTGGATGGAATGGCAGCTCTTGAATGTCATCAGATTGCTTTCGTCCCAAATGCGGCAATTTTGCTGGTTTACCATTGAACCAGAAATGGGCCTCATCGCTGAAAAAAAATTTGGCTCGAAAATGTCGGATCTTAATGGAACTTTTCAAGAGCCCATAGAGCGAAGCGATGTCGCCTTCAGTTTAAGATCTCGACGTCCGAATTGCTGAGAACAGCACCGAATCATCTCTCCACGGTCTTCGTGTACACTCTCAGCTACGACCGCTATATTTTACAACACTGCGTGCTGGACGTAGTCTATTCGGTCAAATCTCATCCAATAATGAATGCTGGATCTCAAGATAGATGACTACTCACGCGCGATCTGTCAAAAAAAAGATATTGAAAAAAGGGGATCCAAGTAGAGGGATCACCCTTTATATGTGAAATACTGCATCACCTAAAAGACCGCCTCGTGAATATTTGAAAACTTCGTTCCTTTTCAGGTAATTTTCGAGCATTTTTGGCACATATCGGGCGATATATCAGGCAAAACTACACGAATAGTGGTTTTCAAGTGCTCAAAAGTTAAAGGTTTATCCGCATAAACATGGTAGGTCCTTCATGTAGCTCCATAAAAAAGTCCAACGGTGTCAAATTGCACGACCACCGAATCGACAGTGACAGTCTCGCCATTATCATTTTCAAAGAAGTAAGGTCTAGCCACATCTCCCGACCAAAAAGCGCACCAGACAGCAAGTATTGCTCGGGTTGAATGATCTCTCTTCAATTATTTGAGGATTCTTGGAGCGCCAAATGCGACAATTTATCTTATTTACGCAACCACCAAGTGAGAAATGTGCTTTTACACTATAGAAAACTTTGTTGGATAAATCGCGGTCCACTGTTTGTTGTTCAAGTACCCAATCGACGTAACTGAAGCGTTGTGAATGGGTCAGCTGCCGTCAGATGTTCTGTGATCTGTACTTTGCATGGATGCAGGTGTAAGTCCAAATGCAAAATACGCCATTATCTGTGCTTTAATAATGTCGAGAAATAAACGCATTCGGGTCTCTCAGGCTACACTTTCACTTACAGCAGCTATAGTTGAGGTGGAACGAGCAAAACGATGATGTGCAGGCCTTACAATAACTGTCATCGGGCCTCAAGCCTTTAATGTATAATGTATTTTTAAGAAAACTTGTCGTTTTCATGCCAACAATACACCGAGGTATTGACACTGAGCACCGTGCCGTGACTCTATATTAAAATTAGTTTTTATTTTTATTAAAATAATTCTATTACTCGCACCACTGAAAAGGATAGTAATTATTTATTTTATTCTTTCTTTCTGTTCCCTTCACTTTACTCCAGGCATAGAATGGCTTTGACAGCGTAAAAAAAATGCAAGAAACAACTATTGTACCTCAGCGAACTGACAACTCTCACTTACGAAAAAATTGAACAATCCCTCCATCTCTGTCTCACTCTCCCTCTCCCTCTCTCTCTCTCTCTCCACCAGCCATTATCCTTTAAAATAATTACCAAAATATGAGATAATACAATTGCGAGTACAACAATGCAGCAAAGCCATTAGTGATGTCAACTCTTTCATGCCGTTAGTGTCAAAACAAAAGCGTTGACAAAGAGTGCAGAAAAAGAGAAAAAAGAGAACGAAAAAACAACAAACATTTCACAACCCAAAATGACATGAGTACAAGATTTTTGATTTTTCTACTACTATATACAAGTATTTTGTAGTTGAATATTTTTTCATATTTATTTTCCAACCGAAAATTGCATAATGCTTGGGTGAAATTATAATTAAAATTGTTGTAAAATCGCACATAAAAGACAGGCGGAAGTGAACAGTACGCCCGCATGTAGTTGAGGGCCGGCAGGAAATAATTGAGTTGATGAAAAAATGAAAAAAAAATCTAAATTATTTTCAAATCATTTGCAGATGAACCGCAACCAACCATCTCTCGGAACTCGATTTCGGATCTCTCGAAACTTATTACCTCAACGATCAGAATAACCGATGAGATTTTCATAGAACGAGGAGTATTTTCAGATCCGGAGGGATCGATAGGTCAGTTTCTAGTTCTATTTAAGACTGTTCCATTTACGCTGCCTTATTTACCAGTTCTTGAACGGCCCTGGACTGTCCCATTTACCAAGCCTTATTTCCCAGTTTCTGAAAGCCCAAGGACTGTCCCATTTACGAAACCTTATTTACCAGTTCTTGAACGGCCCAAGGATAGCCAATAAAGCTTTAGTTCCCATCAAAAATCTACAAAGATGGCCGATAAAAAGCCAAGGTGTGTTGAATAAGAAAAGGCTGCGGTGATTCCACTTTTGATTTTCCATCCAACTGCAATCACACCAATCCGTTGGTAACCAGTCAGCCCTATTAAAAGCGATAGGTGATACTTGGTGAAATTTAGGAAATACTTCGTCCACAAATCTCACCAGGCCAGTAGGATCTTGTGGCGTGCACGTCGAAGTATTTGTTTATCCTTCGCTGATGGGAGATCCATTTTTCCAGAAGACCACGGCTAGCTTAAAACATTTCACCCGCCTGCAGCGCGATAATATAGACCCAAAAGAGCCTGTCCTTTCAAGCTCGTCAACTTTAGAGCCACCTCCGAAATCAGCCCTATTAAAAAATATCTCAACACCGATAGCGAAAGGGAGGTAAGACACTGCTTAACTAGTCTTGAGCGCACTATAAGTGCTTCCAAAGCTCCGCCTGTAAAGGAAATTCTGTTGTTCTTCTGAGTGACAAACCTACTGTTTCCTTACTTGCAGCTGGAGAAGTACTACACTGGTTGGAACTCCTGAAATCCGAGCCGGTTGTTAAATTCCCGCAGAAAACTCCGCCCTAGAATCTTTCATCTATCCTGTATTCCACAGTGAAGAAGTTTGGCACTTTCAGACTACAGTCTCTGGAGGGAATATAGGTTGCGAAGTGCCTGTCGGGAGCCAGTTAAGATCAGAAGTGATCAGTATGCTCGAGGATGATGTCGACGCAATTTAGAAGTTTCTCATGTTCGAGTCTTCAAATGAGAAACAGTTTCTCTAAGACTTGCCGAAGCTTTCACAACGGCGACTTTCCGCTTAAGTTTCGGGTTCCGAGAAAGTTTTCTCGGTCTCAAAGAAACTGGAGTTACTTGCTAGCTGCGGAAGAAAAAGAATAGCGAATGAAAATATTGTTAAGGAGAAACGAAAGGCTTGGACTTACCGAAGATGAAGTCTCCTAAAAACTTATACTAAAACATGTTTAGGTTATTGTAGTAGCTTCCTAAGGAGCAAGTAAAATGGCATCGAGGTCATCTAACGGTTGGCCCCCCAAAAGTGCCTTTTCGTTCGGTAAACCCCAGAAGAAGAGAAGTGTTAGTTTGGGAGCATGCATTAAGTGTATCGGGGTAGAGTCTGCATGGGTAAAAGACACATAACCAGACTGAACTTTCGTCAAAATTTCACGAAGCAGTTTCTGCTCATCATCTACGACAGGTAGGTGAACTCCAGTGGACTCATTCGTCCGAATAAGAACTTAGTAAAGTATTAATTAATCCAGTTTCGCAAAGGTTACTAGGGTCTTTCGAGGCAGCACGAGTTCTTCAACTGACATTCACTCAGAGAGCGTTATAGGAGAGGCTAATTGATTTTTAAAGAATAAAATTTAAGATCACAGCCCAAGAGAATACTACGTAGTCTCATCTCGTTGTCTAAGCATCTCTCTGTGTAAATGCTGTGCAGTCGACATCAGTTGATTTTCCGTTACGGTCCTCTAAGCGGTATTTTGAAAAGCCTGTAGTCACGTCCCATTCGTATTAGGGAAAGAGATCTTCAAACAGGAACACATTAAGTAATATATCGGCACAGACAAAGAGAGTTTGTTGTGATGCAATGCTGGCAAAGAGAAACTAGGATATTGATAGCCTTTGTTCTAAAGTAAACTGCTATCTCGCCGACATTTCCAACTTCTTCACTGCACGACGTTTACACCTACAACCCGCGAAGTCCTCTACCACCCTTTTCACCAGCTGGACGAAGAAGTACCGGCTTGAACTCAATGTGAAGGTCGATGACCTGAAAATTCCGACCACGAACAACCCAAAGTTACTGGAAGTCACATTTGATAGCCTGCATTCTTTCACTCCGCATGCGACTGCAATTGGCACCAAAGTACAGAGTCGCAACAAAATCCTCAAATCGCTAGCCGGTAGTACCTGTGGGAAAGACAAATAAACACTGCTGGCAACGTACAAGGCAATTGGCCGGCCGGTCGTAAACTATGCTGCGCCGATTTGGACGACGGAGACTAGCGAGACGCAGTTGAAGAAGCTTCAGGCTTGTCAGAACACCGCCCTTCGGACCGTGACAGGAACCTCCTGATTACGGTGCCATCACCACTTACACAGTGAAACATCTATGCTCCCAGTTAAGGAGCTGTATAAGCAATATCTTCTGGGATTCTACCATAGAGACCATCCCGACAGACATTTATTGGAAGCCGAAACACCACCTAGGCACATCAGGAAGGGAGTACTTGACTACCGGACGACGTATAGCAATACAGACAAGACCCGTTGGACAGGACGGCGTACAGACAAGCCATAAACACCATTCACCGATAGTCCGTTAACACCTTCGTGGACTCTCTTCCCGTGAGTGGTGTTCTCGGAGTCCAATCACCACCCATTGCAGAACAAGAGCTCGAGCTGTCTCGAGAGACACGCGTAATCCTGGCCCAATTAAGATCTAGATACTGTAATAGGCTTAACTCCTACCTATGCAGACTCGACCCTGACATACCCAATACATGTACCGCATGCATCGAATCCCCGCACGACAGTAACCACCTCTTTGCATGCCCACTTAACCCGGCTCATCTAACACCCCTCTCCCTCTGGTCCGAACCCGACGGAACAGCACGTTTCATGGGTCTCCCGTTAGAAAACCTCTATGACTGAAACTAAGCTTGCCTAACCCTAGATGGGGCTGGCGTATAGCTGCTACAGCAACAACAACAACAGAAACCCACCTCGCTAATCAAGACATTATATGGAGCTGAAAAATTACGGTATACCAACTTCTCTCAGACTAGTGTTAAAAAACCTCTTCCTCGGAACTTATCTGATACGAAATTGATACTAATGTCCTTAGTATTTTCTACTCAATAATTTTTAAGTCTCTTTAGACGAAGATCTGATGGGAGTAGGCTTCTGATTAAGTGCTTTACGTAGCAAAACTCAGAATTTGTTCGATTTAAAGGTGATTCTCGGCTGGGCGGCGGAGTACCATACTATTCTAAAGCCCCCTTAAGTTAAACAAGAGAATAGGAATGATGTAGAGGCTTTGTTGCGTTCTTCGAGAGGAATTCGAGAGCGTCCCTTTATGTAAATTTCTCAGTCTTTAGATTTTGGATTCATATTCTAAACTAACCTAAAAATAGTTCGATAAAAGCTTTCTTATTATTCCAAAGTACTCCCTCTTGAGTTTTCATAGACTACTCTAGCTCTTTTAGGAATTTTTCTGAAGGCTAAAATTTTCCTACAGGCACACGTACCATTTACATATGGTGGCACCACAAAAAACATATGTTTCGTATTAAAATGTAGTAATGATAGTTGGTTGCCGGCGGGTCAAAATGGTGGCATAAGCAACAACTACTTGTGTAGTGCCGCCACAGCTTTTCCCCATCGATTCCTCTTGTGATGTACAACAGCGTAGCATCACTCGGGAAATTTCACTTACGCAGGCGGGTCACATTGTCATTTCTACATTTCACATTTCTTCTGTCACGGCCGCTACCGTTCTTCAGCGTGTTAGTCGTTTGATATCCGCTTTTGGGCTGTTTTTTTTTTTTTTTTGGTTGATATTTTTGTTTGGTAGCTTCCTTGATGTGCTGGCGCTGGCTGTTGTGTAATGCTTTGTGTTAATGATAAAATTTTAATTATAAAATTTTTATTTTCATTACTTTATTGTGGTTGACATTACCTTTGGGTACATAGCACAATAGCATTATTCGCTGATGTTATCACATTGAGCCGCCCACCATGGTAGAGGAAGCACGAAGTCTCTTTTTGCAAAAAGAACTTTTTTAGGTAAATGGTAGAGATGATAAGATGATGAACTATAAAATATTTCCCTGGGGGTTTTGGGTAGAAAAGTATTGTTTCGTATCGCTCTAAAGCTGGCTGCAGCTTCGGCAACCTTTATCTGCTCAATAAGCTCAACCTGCCAAGCACCGCACACTCATAGACCACTCTACTGTCTCTCTGAATTCGGAGTATTTACTTCACTCTCCTGTCCTCAACCAGGCTTAGTATGAAAACAGCTGACTTAAGCAGACAGCGCCCTCCTTAGAGTCTTATCAGCAAATAGGATTTGGAAATCTTTCTCGATAGAACTTAATTTGCTCTCATCTTCAATATCCCCACAGGAAAAAGTCTAACGGTGTGATATCACACAATCTTGATGGCCAATCGAGCGGCCCAAAACGTGAAATTATCTGCTCGCTAAAGTCTTCTCTCAACAAATCTATTGATTGATGCGATGTGTGGGGAGTAGTGGCACGGTCTTGTTGAAACCAAATGTCGCGGAGATGACGAGCTTCAATTTTAGGCGTCAACTAGTCGGTTATTATGGCGCGATAATGGTCGCCATTGACGGTTACGTTCTCAGCAGCATCATTTTTGAAGAAATATGGATGAACCGATGATTCCACCGGCCCATAAACCACACCAAACCGTTGTTTTTACGATAACACTGAGGATTCTAATGAGCTCCACTTGATAGTCAAACTAATGCATGGGGTTTGTAAAACTCCCTCTAAGGGTTTAACCCCCCCTCCTTCCCCATAGAGACTTCAACCTAGTACTCCAAAGTATGATTCAATCGCAAAGTAAGTGCCTTAAGGCTTCTTTGCTCCTTTGTACAACTCATGTAGAAGTCGTGAGATGGTACGCCCGGACTCTCTGCTAGTTTGCTGAATAGGAGGTGCCCTGTAAGAAGACTCATAATACCCCGACTCTTCCATGATGATGAAAGTGGAAGGGAACTGTCGTTCTTTGCAAACTCGTCCGCCTTTTCTCAACACGTCTTGTAACTGTGTCCATACACCCATACTAGATTCAAGAAAAACTGCTTATCCTTCATGTTAAGTGATCTTCGGTAATTCTCTCTGCGTCCGACTTTATTATTATAGATTCTAGAGCTAATCTTAATTGGCCCCAAATATCCAAAAATATATGTACACAATTTTCTGAGCCTAGAGAAATGGCAGTCTCATGTGTAGCCGCCCAAAAAATAATACAGTGTACTGTAAACGAAAGGTTCTGCTAATGCCAAACTCCCTTCAGTAGACTCTGCCACCGGTTTCTTTATCTAGTTTTGGCCCATACGCAGAAAAATGAATCGAGACTGCACCAATTGAGCCAGAAATGGGCCTCATCGCTGAACAAAATTTGGCTCGAAAACGTTGGATCTTCTTGGAACTTTTCAAGAGCCCATAGAGCGAAGCGACGTCGCTTGGGAAGTTCGATCGGCGCTTCAGTTCTTGCGCAAACTGTATTGCGTACGCTTTCAATTTAAGAACTGGACGCAAAATGCACCAAGTCATTCCATACGTCAGTCCGGCTTGCTGCGAACGTCGCTGGATTGACTCTACACGGTATTCGTGTACACTCTCAGCTACGGCCGCCGCTATATTATCGTCACAGCGTGCTGGACGTAGTCTATTCGGTCGAATATTATCCAATAATGAATGCTGGGACTCAAGATGGGTGATGGTGTTGCGAATAGTATGCTCAGTAGGCCGATTATGTTGACCATAAGTAGAACGAAGCGCGCGAAATACATTCTTTACAGAATGTTAATTCTCGTAATAAAGTTGAATGATTTGTAAACGTTGTTCAGGCGTAGGTCTCGCCCTGATGAAATGCCAAACAATACTGAACAAAAATGACATGACAGCTTGACACGACTCACGCGTGATCTGTCAAAATAGGCAATTAAAAAAGTACCTCTCCATGGATTAATTATAAAGAAATGTGTAGTGGCTGGACTCCTTTTGGTATAGGTTGTTGAATTCAACTTAATGGAGAAGAAGGATACAAGTTCAAATTCATAAATTTGGTAGAAATATAACAAAGGAGATATTAAAGAGACGGTCCACTGCGTCTTACCGCCAGGTTTGCTAAAGAATTTGCCAAAAATCTAACCCCACCTTCTATACACCTTCCTTCGTTCCTTCCTGCCAGTAATTTAAGAGCAAATTATTGCTAATTTTATCAGCACAGTTGCATTAGCATTAAGATAAATTATTTGCAAAGTACACAAGAAAATTAGATAAACATAAAACGAAAGCAAGTAACTGCTGAAAGAAGGAAAATTCGTAAAAATAGCTAGAAAATATAAAAAGTGTGTCGAAAAAAAGCTTAAAACACACACACCAAGGCGGTAAGAAAATGAGCTCAACGCACGTAGACACATAACAAACAACTCACTTACGAATGCGACACTTTTTTATATGGGCGAATTCGCAAATTTTACTACTACTCGAAGAGTATTGAATGTGTTTGCTACTCACATGCATACATATATTGGCAAACAAACCCAGTAGGAATGCTGGGAGTATTGGAAAAATTCTTTAGTTCGCTTCGGTGTGCTATGATGATAAAATATTAATTAATTTTCTTCTTCAGTTGATGCCTTGAAAGACGGAAAGTAACTTATTTTTCTAATATTCATTCTATGCGCTAATGCATTCCCCAGTAATGCGTAGTGGAATGTGTGCTACATTACATGTGAGCCGAAGATCAGCCGCTGCTAAAGAAAATTTATCATAGAAAAAATTTTTTAGAAAATTTACCTGAAAGAAAATTTATTTTAAATCCGAAAATTGAAGAAGTGACTCAGTGATTCAAACAAACATTACCCAACTGCTTCCAGAGAATGCATTAGAGAAGTGGTAAGGAAGCGAGTGTCTAATCAATTCTCCATTCTTGTCAAAATACGAGTTTTTAACGGTCTTCTAAAACATTTCTCTGGTGTTTTCCCCAGACAGTTCATCGACTACTCAAGCTCCTATGGTAAGTTCTTAAATGCGCGTCTTCTATGCGCTAATCGGAGCTTTAACATTTCCCTACTATATCTTACACACTGAAATTGCATAAAGTAAGCATCAGTTAGTGGGTAACAGTAAATAACCACAACACGCAGACTAATAAAAAAATCGTAAAAACTTATGTATTCGCCGGAAAAAAATGGCAACAAATGCGTTGTAAATAAAAACAATGAAAATTGGAGGGGAGAAAAGTGTGAAGGAATTATAGTCATTGGCTGCAACGCTTACCATTTACATATATGTATGTATATTGATATAAATATGTGCATAAATTAAGGGGTTGGTTGAAGATATGTACGCTATACATACCACGAGAGTACCAGTAAACTTATTGGATACCTTACAAAGCGCTATATTGAACACAAACGCAAAAAAAAACCTGTTCACACAGATGCTCAATTAACTAATTGAGAGCTTTTAAACAATCAGGCTAACAATTACAACAAAATTAAGCTAACATCAAAACAAACAACTCGCTTAGTTACCATGACTTTGGTGTTTTCTTATATTAATATCCTCCCTTTTCTTGAAAAAAGCTCGTCTGCATTCGAAACCCAACTATGGACTAAAAAATTCCTAAAACTTTATCTGTAACCAAAAAGCTTTCATTTGTGGTTGAAAATTATTATTTTGACAAAATTTTCGCAAAAAAAAAAATTCATAAAACAGTATCAGCTATCAAATTCGAATCATTTCAACTTAATTAAGCGTGTGTGAACAGCAAACTTACCGGCGTTATTAAGGAAAAACATAATTGTCTCGGACTGTGGCGGCTATTACAAGTGCGTACAGTGCGTACGCACATTCGGAAAACCAGGTTTCGAGTCCTTGTGTGACAACATTCAAAATTATCGAAATTTTTTTTTCTTAATTGTGGTCATCCCTCGGTAGATAATATCAAGCCTTTCGAGCGCATTTCTGTCATGAAATAAAAAGCTCGTCATAAAAAGATATCAACCATTCGGAGGCGACTTAAAATCAATCGTAGATTCCTCCATTTGTTGGACAAATATCAAGATACACAACATAATTTGGAGGAGCAGCAGCGTTTCCAAAGCACCAAGAGCTTACCCTAATATTATTGTCTTTAAATGATTTCTGCTTCGCTAATGCCTTCATAGATCTAAAGATACAGGATTTATCTTAAATCAAACAAAATGGCTTTCGTCTTTCGGGGTCTTAGCGGTCCACTTATGATGATTCTGTAAATTGTTTATCCGACAGTGGTGCGTGGGGAGCTTGAGATGCCGTTCCATAGTTCCTCTATATCGAGACTGATGTTTTGATTGCATCTCTTCGACGTCGAACATCAGGTGTTTGTTAACGGGCGTTCTTCGTCAGCTACAAGATAATGATCCGAAACGATATTTGTCCATCGAAACGTAAACACGTCTAGAACACTGAAGGCATGTCTTGTAACTTGATGTATTTTCTTACGTCGGCATCTGGTACTGCATCTGATTTCGGACTCCGGTAAAGCCCATCAGCCTCAGCCCTTTTGGCGAAGTTTCATCATGAAGTCTGAACTTACCGACTGTCGCCCAAAATAAACCTTCTTTGCTTTAAAGCGGTAGAACTCATAAGTGCATTCTGGACGCTCATTAAAAGCATCCATCCATCACGTCGCCCTTCTATTCTATCGGGGAGTGGGTGCAAATCAGTGATATGCTGAAGAACTTAGCGTTGCTCCAAATTGTGGCGGGCAGAAAGCCTGGGCGACGGAGTCTTTCGCGCTCGTCGTAGTAGCTTTCAAAAGAACTCACCTTCTCCTTTCGTTGACCCATCCATCGCACTTCTTGGACGGCGGTGATGTCATCTTTTAGTCGTACGAGAACAAAAACCAGCTGGGCAGAAGCATCTTTCCCATTATGGAATCGGATATTCCTGGTGCATGCCCTCATATCGTGAACCTTGAAACGTTTGCAGGGGTTTTTATAAAAAGATAGGTCTCTCATCCGATTTTTTTTTTTTTTTTTGATTTTTCATTATAGCAAGATTAGCATGTGGTGGGTCCCGAATCTTTCTTATAACCGAGGGAAGTTCGCTTTCTCACTTTAGCTCGCCTCCAAAAGATTGTTTGTCGGTCACCCAGAGGATACTTGGTCTAAGACCGGAAGATGGGAGCTACTTGAACCATATGTAAAAGAATCATTTCTGTCGACGCCCATGGCTGCATGCTCCACCAATGAGCTTTTTAGCTTGCACTTTGCAAGAAGAGGATCAAACGAGTGGCAGAGGAAAGAGGGATTCGCATTTACTTGGGAGCATGTCATATGAACTTCGAAAGTATTCAGATAGTTGATGAGTTGACTAAAGCTTTTTTAGTACAGGGCATAGACTGGTTTGGTAACACGCAAAGAAGACAAGCAAGCACAAGAAACGGTCGTCTTCCATCAGACGAATAGTCTTTAGGAACGAGTAAAAAGCTCTATAATCATAAAAATTATAAGAATTTAAAATAGAAAGATCTTCACTATCGACAGATTTCTCTTTTAGTTACTGACAGACCCTCAACAACTGTGTAGGGATGTTCGCTTATATTTCTGAACTCTGTTTGCTTTCCTCTTCAAACTTTTTTCGAGCTGTTGGTGGGGTTCGATGGCATTTGAGAGAGAGCAATGCACGAAGAGGTCTATTTTCCTAGCTTCTGTATGCTTAATATTCTTTCAAGCTCGTAGGAATGAACCTATCTTGAGGCAACTGAGCCATGAAACCTATCACAGGAGTTCTCTAAAGCAGTTTTCATAATATCTGGTCATGACTGGTCTCATTACAACCAGTATAGCAAAGGAGTAAAGTTATTGTGCCGCAATGCAGGCTACCACGCGGAGAGTCATGGGTTCGAACCTTGGCTAAATCAACAACCAAAATTAAAGAAAAAATGTTGTACAACAGTCACCCCTCGGCAGGGAATGACAACCACTCCGGTTGTGTTTCTGATTTATGGCATGAAATAAAAATCTCCTCAAAAAGCTCCATGCTCCAGCGGTACGGAGGTGATTTAGAAGAAATTTTAGGTTCTTCCTTTTGAAATTATGGTTTCTTGTGAAAATCCATCCGCACTTCGGAGCAAGCTTTGTAATGTAGAACTCTTCGTGTGTACGGAGAAGCTTACATAGGAGGAAATACCAATGGGCTCGCTACGGTTAACGAAGTCCGTCACCGCAGACTACCTACTTGAGTTTGTCCGGCAAGAGAAGTCATTAACTTTGTTTTACGCCCATTTCGGAAGCCACAAATGACAGCTTTCGGCTGGACACACTAAACCGCCGATGATGTTTAGCATAACATAAATATTCATGCATAGGTTGCATGAGGCAAGAGCATATGCCGAGCACAAGACAAATGTGCGCCACAAAGTATGCAATGCAAATACACCCGGCACGACTCTTGTAATTACACAAGCCTATGCGAGCTTACGGCATGCGGTGACTATCAAAACACATTTTTGGAACTAAAAAGAGCAAGAAAAGGAACTTAAAAAGAAATAAAAACTAAGAAAAAGAGACAAAAAACAACAAGAAACTGAGCAAAAAAACTGAGCAACCAAAAGCCGCCGAGGAATGGAAAATTAAGTTTGTTAGCAATTAGAAGACCACTAAAGATGCCCCATGAATAACAACAACAAAACAACTTCTTTCTTATTTCTACTACCTGAGTATTTCATAGTTTCACAAACTTCCCGTATTGTGGTGTCCACTAAGAAAAGCGCACGCCACGCTACGCCATGCCGCAAGGTGAACACGAAGAGACGAGAGAGAGAGCGCGCGCGCCTCAAAAAGGACGAACAGTTAGTTTAGAGCAGCAGCAACGGCATGATACTTAAGACCACTAAGTACCAGCTAAGAACAACACACAACAAGAGCAATTAAAGAAGTTCCTACACCTTGGACAAAGCAGCAAGTATGCTGCGCTGCGTTAGCTAGAATGTGAGCTGCGACAAGCTGGCGAAGTTGGTTGACGAAGAGTTTGTCGCGTAGTGGGGGGGGGGGGGGCGTAAAAAGTTTGTAATGCATTAGAGTAGCCTCAAAATGCATAATAAAACAAAGCAACAAAAAAGAAAAAAAGAAAATCCTAAAAACAAGTTGTGGACAAAGAAATGTTGTTGCGGCCGTGCAAGAACAAGCAAACCAAACCAGGAACAAGGGAAAAAGGAAAAAGGGATAAGCAATAAAACTACGCAGCGCGTGGGTGAATGAGCGGGGTGTGGAGTCGAGTAGCCATGAATATTTTGTTGTGGCAAACTTTTGGCATAGCCAAACTAAAACCCAAAAAAGACTGCAGGCCGGCCGTTGCATTACAGAGATTCCGCTTAAGCGCTGCTACTTAAGCGCCCACGCAAGTTTGGCTGTTGGTATGCTCGACGAGCTAAGATATGCGGGTATTTAGTGTGAGTGGTGGGGGTGTTTTTTTATATTATTTTTTAACCTCTTTTTCATCCTCAAAACAAGGCTGCTGTTCTGCTTGTTGTATTGCTTTTTTTTTTCTTGTATGCTCCTCACTACGCCCAAAAGTATGCAAAGTTTTGTTACTTGAGTAATGTAAAAGTTTTGGCAATTGACCTGCGGAAAGGATCAAGTCTTTGACACTACACCATCCGCTAACTGTGTGCAGGTTTTTGAAGAATTTTGAGTACCTTTTTAGTGCATTTTGTATGGAATTTTTTCTGCTTTTTTTCTGTTTTTTTTTCTGTTTTTTTTTCGGAATTTATATAAAATGCAATTTTGCCCGCCTGCAATGGCCGTCTTGGGAGTGATAGAAAATTTTGAAGTATAGTTTTGAGTTTGGTTGCATGCATGCGAAGTACGTATCTCATTGTTCTAAATACTAAGTGGAGCGTAAAATTTTTAAAATTTATTTTATATTTTCTTTATTAATACTTTTTTAAAAGTTTTTATGCAAAAAAAAATTGGGAAACTTCTGTGGGGAATTAATAAGATTTTCAGCTTTATTACCTTACAAAATAATATTGCATAATAATTTTCGGAACTTGTACTCGTGTACTCCTCAAATATAATAATTATGAAAATTTTCAAATATTTTTTTAATTTTTTTTTTTTTTTTTTTTTAACTTAACCAATATTTTTTGTAAGGAGAAGAGGTAGATACTACTGATGTGATCTGAATGATGAATAGAGTTAATTTAGTCATGTCAATCTACCCGTAAATCCGACTGTCCCTCCGTCTGCTGGAACGTAATCTAAGTCTCTCAGTTTTTTCAAATATTCAATTATGAAGTTTTGAGTCAAAAATCCATGAAAAGAGCTTCTAAGAGCGCGAAATTTAGTATCCTAAACACGTAATGGGAGGATGAGGCCATAAGTAGAAGTTTACGCTAGTGAGGAAAGCTTTGACTACCACTCATCTAGGCGTGGCTAGAAAAGATTCTTTTACATATGGCTCAAGCAGCTCCCGATTTCCAGACTTTGAACAAGTATCCTCTTCGCAGCCAACAAACATCCGTTTGGAGTCGAAGTGAAGTAAGAAGGCGAAACTCCCACGATTGTGCGTGGCCTTTGGAACCCACCACATGAAAAATATACTCAAATGAAAAACGAACAAATTCCTCGGCTGAGAGACCCTCGTTTTGATGGCGACTCCTGCAAACGTTTAACGGATCACGATTTGAGGGCATACATCTGGAATGTCCGGTCCCTTAAGTGGGATAATGCGGTTGCCCAACTGGTTGGTGTCCTTGTAGGACGAAAAGCTGGCACCCCACCGTCGAAGAAGTGCAATGGATGGGACAAAGACGGTGGAAGGTGGGTTCTTGTGAAATCTATTACAGCGGCCATTCAAAGGAGCGCAAATTTGGTGTTGGTTTTATGGTGAGATAGATACTCAGGCGCCGCGTCCCAGCATTCACCACGATGAATGAACGTCTTGCCACAAAGCGGATAAAAGCGAAGTTCTTTAGCCGTTGATTTGCACCGACACCCCGACGAAAGGGAATTATGTTGTGACCAAAGATGCTTTCTATGAACGCCTAGAATGTACTTATGAGCACTGCACCCGCCACGATGTCAAAATTGTGCTTGGAGATTTCAACGCCTGCGTGGATAAGGAAGGTATTTTTGGTGAAATAATCGAAAAATTCAGCCTTCGTGACGAAACATCTCGCACTGAGGTTGATTGTCTCCAGTGTTCTAGATGGGCACACGTTACGAATGTCAAATATCGACTCGCATCAATATCTTTTAGCAGTGAAGATACGCATTCGCATCTGTGCAGCAAAAATCGCCAGTCGACGTTGGAAAGCTGCAATCAGAGCACGCAGTCCACACCAGGAATTAGACACCTGCTATCTGAGAGCACTAATCAGCATCTCGTTATAATAGAGATGTGGAAAGGAATATCGAGCTCCCTATGTGTCGCTGCTGGATAAACAATTGGATTCGCGCAAGGTCAAAGAAAGAGCTGGTGCGATGAGTATTGCCGTGCTTTAGTGTAGAGAAAGCCGACTGCATACCTGGCAACTTTGCGATCAACCACAATATGTGCGGAGTGGGACAGGTACCGAGAGCTAAAGAGCTGAAGAATTATCTTGATATAAGCCTCCCTGGATGATTAAAGAAGTCAACAAACTGATTGGACCCTATCAGTGTGACTTGAGACCTGGAAAATTACCATTGGCCAGACATTTACCATGCGACAAAACAGGTAAAAGACCCGAGAGAAAGGAATTGATACACACCACCTTTTCATTGATTTAAAGCTGCCTTCGACAGCAGGATAAGGGTGCCTCTATGCTGCTCGGATTTTTATGTACCCACAAAACTCATACAGAGATATTAACTGATCATGGATAATACCAGAAGCGCAGTCGGAATCGGGAAGGGCCTCTCTGAGCCGTTCGATACCAAACGAGGTTTCAGACTGGGTGACCCTTTATCGTTCTGCTTTCTTCAGATTAAAAAAGGAACCGATGCGGATGGATCTGGTAGTGAATGAGGATAAGACAGAATATCTCCTGTCATCAGATTAACAGTCATAGCATTCCGGACTTGGCTCCAACGTCACTGCTAACGGTCATATCTTCGAAGTTGTAGATAATTTCGTCTATCTTCGAACCAGCATCAACAACACCAACAAACCTAACCTTGAAATCCAACGCAGAATCACACTTGCCAAAAGATGTTACTCTAGACTGAGCAGGCAATTGAAAAGTAAAGTCTTGTCCTGATATATGGTGAAGAAGCTTGTACGATGTCCATATCCGAGAGAAAAGTTCAGCGAAAGATTTATGATCCTCTGCGCGTTGGCAACCGCGAATAGCGCAGACAGTGGTGCGATGAGCTGTATGGAATATAAGGCGACTTAGACATAGTCCGGCGTATTTTGAGGCAGCAGCTACGCTGGTTAGGACATGTCGTCAGAATGGATGAAAGCACTCTGGCTTTGAAAGTTTTCGATGGAATACACACTGGTGGAAATATGCGATGGAAAAGTGAGCTGGTAAATTCTGCACACGACGTGGTTATACCCTAAGACAAGAAAACTTCCACTACCTCCCAACTAGTTTTTTTTTTTAAACACTCCCATAACACTCTCATTCAGACTATCTGACTAGTGCAGTGCCTTTCAGGCTGAGGTATCAAGCAAAGAAAGTCGAACCCAGTTTTAAAGATAAGAACATCTTCATTTTAAGCGACAGTTAGGCAGTAACAAAAGCACTGAGTAATGGGAATGTCGCGGATCTCTCCAAGAGATGACCAAACAGAAAAGTTTGTCTTTCACGAGGATCTCTATGTGAACTATAAGGCAGATGAGCTTGCTAATCAAGCTACCACCATCTTCTCGATAAAGAACGCATTGGTATGCCTTTTACGACCTGCAATCTACTTCTCAGGGCAGTTGCATATGAAAGGTTTGCTTACGATGTGGAATGAAACTACAACTTGCGGCAAGTTCAGGCAAACTTTGCGTAAATGAGACAGAAAAATATCAAAGATATCTGTACTCTATAAACGAGGGGACATATTCAAGGTAATAGGATTTCTGAGAGGTCACTGTCAGATAGGAAGACATGTAGAGAGACTAGGAGCTCCTTATAGGAGGTGATGCAGAAGCTGCAAGAATGATGAGGAGGAGGAAACTTTCACGCATCTTTTCTTGCGGCTACCTTGTCTTAGAGAGTGCTGAGTTACGGAATTTCGGGAACGCACTGCTGATTGTTATGTCTCAGATCGTCGACGTCAAAGCCATGCATTGAATGAGGCTCATCAGAGAATCGAAGTGGTTGGATAGCGAAACCTAATGCTAAAGTTTCGTGGTATCGCAATGGGTCTTATTTAGTCCTAGTTGAAATCGATCTAATGGATTGGTAGCCATCCCAAGCTAACCTTATACTCATTGGCACGGTAAGTAGGATGTTGAAAGGGCGCTGCTAATGACGACTCTCGAAAGAGGATGGTCTATTTCTCTTAACTATTTCTGTTGCAGCCACATAGAAGAGAATAAACACTACGTTTACCGCCACCCAGATCTTACTACGTCTCAACATAGCTTGCTTGAAAGTGTTTAACCTGAATTAGTTCCTATTAGAGCTCCATATTTTGCTCAAACATTTCCAAACTGTGCGAGCGTTTGAGCAACGACCACTCGCACAACTGCTCATTGCTCATTACTCGAAAAATTTTCGAGCCGAGCACGAGCATTTCGAGTATTTTGACAAACATTTTGACTTTTTTCTCAACATTTTTTTAAAAATAATTTTAAATTTATTTATGCAAAGTGAAAAAATCATTGAAACGCCAAAGAAATTTTGAAAAACAAAATTCAATTTTTTTTTTCTTCTGCTGAGCAGTTGAGCAATATCGATACACGGGTATCTGGAGCTCTAGTTCCTATCAGGAGTAAACAAAGACAAAAACTGACGAAAAAGACTGTTTGATGAGAAGGTTATCAACAGTGGTTCAAGGTAAGCACTTTTTATAAGATTTCCAACTAATTAAATTTACAAAAATACTATGGTCTAGACTCTTGTTTCCTTCAAAAAGCTACCGTGGAGTTCTGTTCTAAGTCAAACCCAAGAACTCTGTTATTGTCTCTCGGTGTCGACCAATGACATTTAATATCGGAACTTATACCTTAGGGATATTTGATACCTTTCGAAAAGGATTTGGTCTTAAATGATGACAGATCTTAAGAGAAATCCTTATAGGTAGGCGAGTAGTTCACGAGAGCTTTTTCTTTCTTTTTGTAAAATAGCGAAAGTTCGAAGACTCTATAACTAAGCCTGCTCGACATTGAGCGGCAGAGTGAGAGTGACCTTAGTATAAGTCGCACCTTCCATAAATACTACGCCTACGAAGCTACAGAAAGAGATGAAGCCATCGTGAGATGGAAAGGTGCACACTTTCTGCCAAAAACATCTTGTAAATAAGGACTTACAAGAGCTCAATGTCCATTTGATTGACCGCAAACAAATAAAGCGATAAATAGTCCAAAGTCTATAAATAAATTATTAAACAAGCAGATAACCAGCCAATCAACCAACAAACCTAAATAAACAAATGGACGGTCGGTCAAGAGAGCTGCCCAAGGAGAGCACAAATAATATTGGGAAAAGCTGAAAGAGGCAATGAAGTGGCAGTACTAACACGCTGTTGGCAAGTCATATCTGAGGAGGACAGGAGTTGAGTCATGGTTTTTGTTGTTGTGAATACTCATACACACACACACACACGCACTTATAAGGAAGAAGCAGAAAACAATAACAACCCACAACAGATTGCCACTTAAGTTGAACGGAGCAAAAAGGACGGGAAAGCAAGCAAGCTGTTCACACACATCCTCAAGAATGCTCAGTTTCAGCTTAAAGAACTTTCTTTTTTTTTTTTTTGTTGCTATTACCTCCTTGAACTTATGACCTAAACTAAAGAATGGCATGCCTGGCGTACAAGTCGCACGCGCCAAAAATCAACAACAAATTCTACAATCCCCAAAAAATGAACAGCCTCCGACAGAGACTACGAAGAGGCTGCGGCGAAAACACTTCAAGTGACCAGCAGTTGTAAGAACAACAACAAATACAACACAAACCAGCAAAGCAACTTAAGAAAATAACTCACTTTGAGTGGCTGAAGCAATTGGTAAAGAAAGGCATGTCGTGCCGCCAGTGGTCAGACTGCCTGCGAGACATTGCCAAGCCAAGCCAAGCAAGGCATTTGCGCCAATTTGGCTGGGGTTAAGAAAAATTGTCGAATGTGTAGCATGTATAGAAAGGAGCAGGGCAAACTATTGGGGTTGTTTGTTCCATAAACATACTCAATATGACCGCACATACTTTACAAGCTCTATGGGGGGTTTCGTGAATGGTAACTTTGTGGTGGGAAGACTAGATGAATGGAAATGATACATATTGTTGAGGTTGGTGGAATGGAAGGAGAAGTTGACAAAGAATGTAGAAAACTGTGCTTAAGCATACGAAAGACATAGTTAATTCATGAGAAGACTAAAGCCAAACGACAATAAACTGATCGAATCCTATCGTTCTGATGCTGAATATTAAAAAAATACTCGAGAAAAAGGGCTAGGCGTGAGCCGGCGCGAGGAAACTCCGTTCGAAAGACTCGGCATCCGATTCAACATTCATCCGAAACTAAACTCAATTAGTTTTAGACCTAGAAATCGGCATAGAGTTCCACATATTCAATGATTTCTATAGCAGAAAAACAGTAACACAAAGGTAAAGTCATAACTCTACTGCGAGATCTTCGAAATTTATCCTCAATTCAGTTGAAAAAAATTAAGTAGAGAAATCGAGAATCTAATTTCTAACTTTAAGAAATCTTAAGACAGTAGCTGAGTGATGGAAGAATACACCCAAAGGCAGTGCTTCAACGTTGCACCCAATCAAGAGGGGAAATACCTTAGAGCTAGACTCCGACGTCCATATATCGACAATTATATCAAGATAACTTTCACGTCCTCTCAGCAGCACTTTTATCTATCTGTAATCCACTATGAATCCATTGCTTTCGATAATATTCAAAGGCGTTGAAGGGTCTAACAATGTGTATGGTGATAGTGATGCCAATGATGTCGGCGTGAGCCAGATCGTCTCCGCCTCGTCGTGGCTTTTTATGAATATTCGTGAGTTTTGGGGTTCCAGTTTTAGTGGTCCTCTGTGCCTGTACCTGACTCACTGCCGAGAACCTCATCTTATGCGTTTTTTTTCTTGCTTGCAAAGGAGGAGATGTTCCTGAAGGTGACTATTTCTCAACTTCCTTAAGAGCTTGGACTTACACCAACATCTCTTTAAATTCCAACTCACATAACAGCGGTAGCCAGATAGTCATTCATAAAGCCATAGTTACGTCGCTTGGGTGCTTGAACAACAAGGAGTGAACCACGATTTTTCCAATAAACTTTTCTTCAGCGACGGGACATATCTCGGTGGATACGTAACTAACAAAATTGTCGCATTTGGGTTCCGAGAATTCTCAAACAATTGAAGGGCGGAAATTGCATCCAAAGAAACTTACTGTCTGGTGCGCTCATTACTTCGGAAGTGTGATTGGACCTTACTTCTTTGAAAACGTTAATGGCGAGACTGTCACTGTCAATTCGGAGCGTTGTGATCGTATGATAACCGACTTTTTTTGGGCCCGCAATTGAGAACACGACTTGGACAATATACGGTTCCAACAAGATGGAGCCACATGCCACACAGCACCAACGAATATGCGAGAGAAATTTCCCGGCCAAGTAATCTCTCTCGTCTTGGGGATGTCAATTGGCCACCGAAATTCTTCAATTTGACGCCGTTGAACTTTTTGTGGGGCTACGAGAAAGATCGAGTTTATGCGAATAAATCTTTAACTCTTGAGCACTTGAAACGCACCATGTGTCCAGTTATGGCTGAGGTACCGCCCAATATGTGCCGAAAAGTGGTCAAAGCTGATCGAAGCTTGGAAGAATTCTCAAGACGGTCATTTGAAGAGATTGAATTGGTGCTTCACATATAAAGCCAAGGTTCAAGCTTTATAATAAAAAAGGAATTTCAGGAAAAAAAGAATATTTTAAAAATGGAAAAAACTGTATATTCAGCTCGAGATCAGTTAAATCATTTTGTATGATGTCAACTTACCGGAGGTTTGACGCGACGTTTTCTATTCAATGTCGTCCACCAAATGTGTACGTATAGGACTTATGAAACCAGTGACAGCCAGAAATGGCCATACTTCAGGAATTTTATAATGGAAATGCTTCTATTGATTCTTCCTTTAAGGGGTTAGGCCATTCTAGAATTTTCGTAAAATGGATTTTTCTTTCTTTCAAATGATACATTATGGTCTCAAAAATGTTATCTCGAAAGATTATGATAGATAAAAATTTCTAAATGTCCCATTTTTCGTTCTCTAGTTGAAGCGTCTGTTTCAGACAGTAAGGCATACTGAAAACTTTAGACGCGTTTATCTCAAAACTGCTTTTTTCAAGTTGGCCAGAAACATAACTCAAACAATTTACAACCGACTCACTTGAAATTTTGACAACATCTTCAACAGTTTGTCAAAAATGCATATATTAAAAAAATCCTACGTACTTTTGTAGCTATTGCTAATCACAAGCGAAAACCGTTCAACAACTTATTAAAATAGAAAAATTACAGGAGCTGTGTGTCCGGCCGTGGTTCCCCGAAAAAATGGAGACATCCTAGGGAGAACGCTGCATAGCCGCCATTTTTAAATTAATTTTTCTTAAAAACTAGTTATAAGCAGTTAATTATATGTATAATAAATGTCTTTTACCAAAAATCAGTTTTATTGAATAGTTTTCCCGAAAAAAATCTCAAAAGCCCTATTTTTTTGGACCTCTAGAGTGGCCTAACCGCTTAATATGTTCCCTAAAGCTAAGTTTGCTTATATTACGAATTACAGCGATATATTTGACCGAACTAGCGAATTTTTCTCATTAGATATCTAAGATTTTTGCAGAATTCCCTTAGATAGGATGACTAGATTATCTCCATAACATACTACTTAGAGTTCACCGCTGAGATGGAATATCGTGCAATGGAATGGCCCTTGTAGACTGGCATAAGTGGTGTATTGGTTAATTTTAAGGCCTTCGCACTCGCATACAATCCGTTTAATGTTTAATCAATCAATTGTGGCACTTTGCTGCAAAAGAAGCGTATTTCGTATTATATATATAATGGTAGCACTTAAGTCATATTAAAAATTATAAAATATTTAATATATATAAATCTGTAAAAAAAAATTGAGTGAGTAATGAAATTTTTATATCAATTTTTTTATTTCTTTTTTTTACACTTTTTGCGTAATATGAGTCAGTACACATTTTTCTGCGGAATTACTTGGACTTCCTTAGCGTTGGTGGACCGCTTAATCTAATGAAATATCTCTCTTTATATGTTACATACGCTGTGGACGCAATTTCACTAGAACTCAATTGCTTTAGCATGTTTTCTGCAAAAACATCTCTACCAAATGTAGCTTTCAATTACATCTGGGAATTCTGGGTACACCACATCGATGATATAGTTTGTTTCATAAAATTTCATTATTCTAAAACATAAGTATAAAGCACACACGAAATTATAAAAAATAAATCGTTTTAAATAGTAAAAAAAATTTGAAAAATTTTCAACATCTTATTTTATTGATTTTCAAAAATTTTAATGTATATATATATATTTAAAATTTAAATGTTTTAATTTATTAATTGAATAAATATGATATAATTATGAATATTCATTATTGCATAATGAATTTGTTAGCAAATAGTATTTGCTGAACATTAAGATATGTCATAAAAATATTTTCACTTAGTAAATTGTTTTTATATAAACATACATATATTTAATAATAATATTTTTTCGTTGGTATTTGTTTCTTTGATTAATCTCAACATTTAATCCCCGACCACTGCACCGCAAGAAAGAAACTGTACCCTCAGCTGCAAATAAAAATGCGAAAAATTTGTTAAATTAAAATTTTCGATGAAATTGTGTATGCAAATCGCTAAATGCAATCTGAGTTTTCTGATTTATTTAATATAATGTTATTTGGTTTATTTTATTTTATTAATTTTGTTTTAATGTTTTTTTTTAGCTTTTTTAATTAGAGTTGAATTTATTTTATTTAGTTTATTTTATTTTATTTATTTTATTAAATTTTGATTTCGTTTGACCCGAGGCATCAAATCTACACCGATAGTATAGAGTCTATTCAAAAACAACTCTTCCTATTTGTCTTAAGAAATTTGCATTGGGACTCTCAGTAAAATCACCCTCCCTATACTACTATACTAGTCGTCTGAAACTTATCAATCTTCCTACTCCTGCCAGTCGCCAAGAAATGGTTAGTGTACTTTTTCACGGTTAAAATAATAGCAGGAGTATCAATCTATCTAGCCCCTTCAACCTCTCTCAAATAAAATTTAATATTCCCTTAAGAATGTCCAGACATTTTTGCTCTTTGTTACTGAAAACTTGTAAAATGAATTTTGAATTTCAGGTGACTCTGCATTGTTTGTGTCTTGATTTCAACTCTTGTTCAAGCACATTTGACATATCTGAGTCGCTTTTTCATGTTAAGAACACTATTTTGTCGTCTCACAACTAATCATTAAACAACATTTTATATTTCAATTAAGTTTTTCTTTAAAATCAGCTGATGAATGTTTGTTCTGTAGCTGAACTTTTCTAGTTCTCAATACTGAACAAATCGCTGCTCATTGCGGCTCGGTATTCATGAAAAACAAAATAAGTTCAGTACGTCATACGAACTGCGCGCTCGCGCGGCTGGACGGGAGGTGGGTAAACCGCAAATTTTTATTTACTTTTTAATTTTAATATTGTTATTTTTTTAAATATTTTATTTTTTGCTTATTTTACCTTATTTTTTACATTATTACATATCATTTTTTATTTTATTTCAATTTAAAGGGTTTTCCAATAGGGATGATGATATGATTTCTACATGTCGTTTTTGCCATTTTTAATATGTCATGATCTGTCATTTTTTCCATTGTATTCATTAATGTTAACAATTTCATCATGGCAAGATATACGCAAAAACATCTTTGCTGATTTGTGACATTAAATGTCCTCCAAGAAGTTGTGATTTAACACCATTAGACTACATCTTTGGGGGGTTATTTGAAGTCATTGGTACTTAGCAATAAACCAGACTCTCTTCAAGCTTTAAAAGTCAATATTGAATATGCTATTCATGACATGCACGACTTGATTTGCAGGAAAAAGTGTTCAAAAATTGGGTTCATCGAATTCGTTCCTGCAAAGTCGAAGTCGTGGAGGCCATTTGAATGATGTTATATTCAGAACTTAATTGTATCGATTGTACTGCAGATTAAATTTGAAAAAAAAAGGACATTTGAATTACCTTAGCAATTAGTGTGTGTGTATTTTTCTTAAAGAAATCATATTACTCTTATTGGAAAACCCTTTATTTTGCTGTATTTTTTTTTTTTAATTAAGTTCATCAGATATATTGCGATGTAGCTTAATTTAATATTATTTGGTTTAATTTTTTAAATTTTTAATTTTATCTTGCTTAAATTAATTTAAAGATATTTCAATTTATATTATTTTATTAAATTTAATTTCTTTTTATCTAATTTTATTTCCTTTTTTATTTAGTTTTATTATTTATTGTTTTGTAATAATATTAAATTTTTTAGAGAAGAAAAAAATATTTTATTTTGTTTTATTTAATCACACTTAATATGATTTTATAAAATTAAATTAAAATTTGAATAAAGCTCATTTACGACCGACAAGCAATCCTATTTATATACATTTCTCAGCTTATTTACTTGTAACCAAAAACAATTACAGGCCGCATTAAACAATCCTCAATTTTATTTTATTTCATTCAATTTTAGTTTATATTATTTTATTCTATTTTTTATTTAATATTATTTTTATTTTCTTTCATTTATTTTTTTTTACTTTATTTTATTTTATTTTAATAATTTTTTTCTCTTATTTTTTTTTTATTTTACTTTATTTCATTTTCTTGTATTTTATTTTATTTTGTTTTATGTTATTTTATTTAGTTTTTTATTTAATTTTTATTTAATTTTTTGTTTTTTTTATTTTATTTTATTTTATTTTCGTTTATTTTATTTTAATTTATTTCATTGTTTTTTATTTTATTTTTGTTTGTTTATTTTTTTTAAATTAATTTAATTTATATTATTTAATTTATTTTACTCTATTGTATTTAATTTCAATCCATATTATTTTAGTATAATGTATTTTTTTTTAATGACTTTAATTAAGAATTTTAATTTAGTTATTTTTTTTTTAATAAATTTTATTTACTTTTATTTTAATTTACGTTATTTTTTCATTTTATTTAATTTAATTTTGAGTTGTTATTTTATTTTCTTCCTAATTATTAAATTTTTATTTTTTATTTAATTTTTTATTCATTTATTAATTTTTATTTATTTTATTATTTTATTTTATTTTTTAATTTTTATTCTTTATCTTATTTAATTTTCATTTCTTTTATTTAATTTTTTTTATAATATAATATTTCGATTTTATAATATAATATTAGTTTATATTATTTTATTCTATTTTTTATTTAATGTTATTTTTATTTTCTTTCATTTAATTTTTTTTTACTTTATTTTATTTTATTTTAATTATTTTTTCTCTTATTTTTTATTTATTTTACTCTATTTTATTTTCTTGTATTTTATTTTATTTTATTTTAGGTTATTATATTTAGTTTTTTATTTAATTTTTTGTTTTATTTTCTTGTATTTTATTTTATTTTATTTTTTTATTTTTATTCTTTATCTTATTTAATTTTCATTTCTTTTATTTAATTTTTTTTTCGATTTTATAATATTCTATTTGCATAGATATAATTAGTTTAAGCTACATACAAATATTCATACCTCAAAATCAATTGTTTCTTCTTTCTCAGCTCACTTCTCATTCTTTACGGCATATGTACTCCGTTATCATCCCTCCAGCTTAGCTCAACCTTAATCGCTTACTTAAGTCTACGACTAATTCCCCCTTGGCAAAATCTCCCCATCACACCTTCATTTCTTGATATCCACGGCATTTATTGTATGCTCCGGTATTTGCTCCCACAACTCCTTCAGCTTATTGCCAACATTAGCTGGATTCTTTTTCAATACGGTATCCTTCGCTAGCAAAGTGTCTGCGACGAAACTCTCCTCATTATCATCCTCCACTGAATTGCTGGTAACTGTTTGCTCTTCAAGCGATTCAATGGCGTGCTATTGAATGAAATAAATTATGATATAATATTGAATTGAATATGCGCATTTTTAATGAAATATATGCGTGTTCGTAGGTGTGAGCAAAGTTATAGTTGTTTAATATCAATATTATGTTTAATTCAATGCGCTCATTAAAAATTCGACCTTTCACACCCCACACAAAACTACTCACCGCAAACCTTGGCACACTGACTAAGGAGGAGTAGACGCATAAGGTGAATAAAAATAGCATTTGCATTGCGACGAAACGGCAGTGGCAGTGGTGGTGGTTGTTGGAGGTTGATTTTGAGACGAAAAACATCTTTTTTTTTTTTTTTTTTTTGATAACACGAAATGTATGAAGATTCGAAAATATTTTATGCGAAACGTGCTGTTGTTGAAATTGTTAAAAAAAAATTCAACTTTTCAAAAACACGATTTTAATAAAATCATTGAATAAAATCATCGCTACACGAACTTCAAATAAATATAATTCAAAATATTCGAGAAATTCGATGAGCACATTCAAGCGTTCGTTTGCCTATTGCTTTGCACTTTGCTTCAACGTTTTTCAACAACACACTCCGCGAGTAATTGTTATTCAATCAATAGTCACGCTTTGGCCGCTCGTTCACGACTAATACAATACGCAGTAAGCACTCAATGTATGCCGGTCGAAACGCGTACGTTTCATTTCGCTTACGACGCGTTTTCCATATAAAGTAAGTATCTAGCGTGCATACACCTAGGTAACCCGTACTTACGATTTCTTCAATTCGTAATTATTATTTTTTAGCACCCCAAAATAATACAAAATTAATAATAATAGTAAAGAGGCAAACGTAAGCCAACCAACTCTCGGCCGGATCTTCACTGTTCTGAGCACATTTACAGTTGAGAGCGTTAAAAATGTGTTAAAAATGCGGCGAAATCATATATATTTCGCATTTTTGAAAATAATGAACCCACTGTTAGAGATTTCAAATATTTTCAAACTTATGCATGAGGAGAAAATATTTCATCTTCTGAAATCCAGCTTTCACGGTTCTGGAAAATAAAAAATTCACACTAATAAATTCCATTTGTGCTGAAGTAATCAATATTGAGCTCTATATGCATTGTAATTGATGATGAAATATGGATTTCAGATGCAAATCAGGCAAAAGAACTTGGAAATGGCAACTTTCAACGGCGCTGAAAGTAAAAAAAGCACGCCAAAGCCGTTCAAAAGTCAATGTTTTCTTTGAAAACCGCAGCATTATGACGTCAGAACTCTTGCTAGAAGATTCGACAGTACGTAAAGAATATTGTCTGAGTATTTTTAGGCATTCTAGAGAGTAAATTTGTCAAAAATATCTGGTTTGTATAAAGAAAAGTTACGAGACTATTTTTGTAAACGTATATCTGTCGAAAGAATCAAAAAATACCATAGAACAACCAATATATTTACCGGATACGGTTTCAGCTGGCTCTTTTTACCTTATCAAGATTCAAATTAGCACTTTGAGTCACTCGATTTCATAAGATAGAAGTCATAAAAGAAAAACTTAGACTCATTTTGGTCTTTGAAATGTAAAATCTTCTGGTAAGTTCAATGCAATGGTCCATTCCAATGAACATTAAATTTTAGCGAACTCTTAGTAACTTTCTTTATAGGAAGAGTATTTTACAATAAATTATTTCGGTTTGTAGAGGGATTTCTAGTTGTTTGTGAATCCAGTTTATCTGAACTACATCGAGTTTTAAACATAATACATATGCCAACCAGTGAGTATTAGTATGTTTAGAAGAGGAAGGATAATGGAGATTCTCAGTGATGATCTAACTAGCTCGTTTAGACTAAGTTCATTATCCAGTAACTTATTGAAAATAAATTTAATTTACAGACAAAATATTGCTAACCCAAATGAGTCAGGAAGTGAGTTGGTTCTTTGAAAATAATTTTTAAGAGTAGAAAAGAGAGTCAGGACTGGCCGTGGGAGGTTGAAACACCTGCTCTAGGTCGGCTCGATCTTATCGACAAAATCTAGGTGCGTCTTAGAATCTCCTTCGAACCCTCAGCTAGCACTGCAAAGGCCCAGCAGGTCTATGTAAGGCTTTGTAGCTAGCCAGTGTAATCTAACATATAAATATACTGAGCTTCAATATATCTTCAGACAACTCCGAATACTTAGGAATTTTCTACGACCTGAACTTTATTCAGAGCAGCGCATCTTTGAACTGGCACCAAAAACATTGATGTAATTGGTCAGAACAGACGCACCGTAATTTCTGCGCTCTTCAGATTAGACAAAGAAGAGAAGCGAATGGGTCCGGTAGTGAACGAGGGCAAGACGAAATATCTCCTGTCATCAAATAAACAGTCATCGCACTCGCGACTTGGCTCTCACTGGCACTGTTGACAGTCACAACTTCGAAGTCGTAGATAATTTCGTGTATCTGGGAACCAGCATTAACAACACCAACAATGTCAGCATTGAAATCCAACGCAGAATCGTCAACAGGTGCTACTTTGGACTGAGTAGGCAATTGAAAAGTAAAGTCCTCTCTCGACGAACCAAAACCAAACTCTACAAGTCTCTTATCATTCCCGTCCTAACATATGGTGCAGAAGCCTGGACGATGTCGACAGCTGATGAGTCGGCTTTAGAAGTTTTCGAGAGAAAAGTTTTGCGGAAGATTTATGATGCTTTGCGCGTTGGCAACGGCGAATACCGTAGACGATGGAACGATGAGCTATACGAGCTATACGACGGCATTGACATAGTTAAGCGAATCAAGAGACAGTGGCTACGCTGGCTAGGTCATGTTGTACGAATGGATGAAAGCGCTCCAGCTTTGAAAGTATCCGCTGGCGGAAGCAGAGAAAGAGGAAGACCTCCACTCCTTTGAAAAGATCAGGTGGAGAGGAAACTGGTATCACGTTGTATTTCTAACTTGCGCCAAACAGCAAAAAGAAGAAACGAGTTGCGCGAAGTTGTTGACTAGGCTATAATCGCGTAAGCGGTACCTACGTCAAAGAAGAAGAAGAAGGGATGAGTAGGCCAGTTAAGTTGTTTGGAGACGGTTAGTATTGAACCTCGCTTTGCTCTCACCTCCCCTACCTTTTCCGTAGAAATTACATTTATATCCTTACCTCTCTTTGGGGCCCATGAATAAAATGCTCTCTCTAGGAGAGAGTTCAATTTTATTACTCCCTACTGTACCTTTGTAATTTAAGTTCACTCCTAAATATTTGTAATGTTAATCCATTGATTTACAGCTCGTACGTATGTATATGACTTAGAATGTTTACTGTACCGCAAATGATTAAGAGCGTCGTCTCATGCTTACGTTCCTAATGCACTCACTACTGCTTAACTATTTACAATCTCAGTTAACTCACATTGATTCATATTTCTCTCACTGCTGTGGTGCTATTAGCTTGTATTAATTACTCAAGTAAATTACTCATACTCTCAACTTGAGTGCCTTGTAGGAAATATTCGGAAATAATCGTAAGTGGATAAGGCGAACGGTAAATACATACATAAGTTGGAAGCTTTGTACTGTATAATGGAAGGTGAGCACAAGAATCGATGGAATATTAATATTCTCCACTTTTGGCATTTCGAATTGGTTTCAAAAATAGTTAGTAATGCTTGATATTTTACAGACTGTAGAAAGTTTTAATGAAAATTTCGACGTACTGTGCTAAGACCCAGCTACGCTTGCTAGGTCATGTCGGCCGAATGGATGAAAGCGCTCCAGCTTTTAAAGTATTCGATGGAGTACCCGCTGGCGGAAGCAGAGGAAGAGGAAGGCCTCCACTCCGTTGGAAGGATAAAGTGGAGAGCGACCTGGTATCATTTGGTATTTCTAACTTGCGCCCAACAGCAAAGAGAAGAAACGAGTGGCGCGCTATTGTTGACGAGGATATAATCGCATAACCGGTGTCTACGCCAAAGAAGAAGAAGAATAAGTGTTAAGACCCCACCAAACAGTTGGTGGAATCTTAGGAGAAGCTTTTAATTTTATGTCATAAAAATATTGGCGGAAACGTTGATAGTGCATGACTAGTTGCGATCGCTTTGGAAAATAAAACTTTTTCTATAATTGTGAATATTGGTCTGGTCAGAATTCGTAGCCACGCCACTCTACACAGCTTTAGCAACCACCGAAAATTTGTAACACTACAACAACAACAAGCACCACGAAAAATTTTATATTTATGCTTTCTGCTCATAGCTTTCACTTCATCCATATACCAAAATATTTCAGAAAATACATGGTTTTTAGGCAATCTTAAATATTTGGATAGACAAAAGTTCATGAAAAGTGGTCAAAAATCAGAGTAAATATACAATTTATAACGGTTATTGACACTGTTATGAAAACAAAAGGTCTCTCAACTGCTCTGCATAGGAAGAACAGTCATCAGCTATTGGATGCCGAAGCTTTATCCATATAACTAAACAATGCATGCACTTCGCTCTCTTCTTCCCTACAGGGTATGTCAATACAATATTAAATATAAATTTGCAATTATGTACATATGTATGTGTAAATGTTCGTTGAGTAGTAAGTTTCGTTGGCACCGGGTTAGTTCGGTGGGCATAACACGCGATTGTCACTCATGCCATTTTCTCGTGATTATTGTGCAAATACAACAATAATGAAGTGTGCGTAATACGATTGGAGTCAATTATTTGCCACTCGATTTGCGGTTCACCATAAGCGTGTACTCGTATAATACTCACGGCGAGCGGTCAGTGAGTAGTATATATATATATTTAGCTCAAACAGCAGGCGTTTCAAGAAATAATCGGTTGATAGGGTGAATAGTTAATTTGGCAGGCAGGCAGTGGTTGCGAGATTTTTTTTATAAATTACACAAAAATTAGAATTAGATAAACAAAAAATAAAATTTAAAAAAATTGGATTGCCCAAATTGACCATACCATAACACTACCCCCACCGCGTTTAACAGTTGACCTGATGTTACATACGTGAAGCTCAGTATTGGGTTTCCTCCACCCGTAAGCTATTCCAATCGAGCCGAAAAGGTTGAACTTCGAATCATCAGCAAAAACCACTGTGTTCCAGAAGACAAAATCCTTGGTTTCGTTTCCAGCTCGCTGGCATAGACAACTTGGCCTTTTTTTTTTTTTTTTTTTTTTTTTGTCTAATGAATGGCTTCTTTTGAGATACTCGGCCACTGAATTCGTGCGTACGTGGTACCCAACGAAGACTTTCAGCACAAAGCGATTTACTTATTCCTACTGAACGTCTTTGTTTAATCTTGAAGCTGATAGTCTGAGGTATTCTTTAATTTTTCGTACAATTAAATGTTCTTCAATTGCTTTGAAAATTTTATTTGGTGCATTTCGGCCTTTGTTATGTATACGATTTTCATGTACGAAACGCTCAATTATATTTTTCACGGTTTCACTACTTAAATTAACTATTTCAGCAATTTTTCGCTGCGATTTTCCATTTTTCAAATGTTTTTTTGACCAATTCTCGCTGTTCGAATGTTGTACGGCGGGCCATTTAAGTGAAATTAGTACGCTAATAACGTGAAACTCAAAACCCCGCTAAAACTGCCTTCAAATTATTACTGAATGTCAGTTGTAAGAATTAGAAAGGCCTACTACCGTCACGAAAGCAACTGGCTTTCGCTACAACATAGAGAAGTGCGTGCATGAAATAAGCTGTGAGCGAAATTCCTGGGACGCAACCTTATAGATGTAAGACTGTACTTCTACGAATTTTACTTTTCTTGCTTTATTAGTAAAGCATTGTGGAATATATATGCATCAACTTAGATCCACCGAAATTTATACCAATCATTTCAGAATGACAATCGGAGTTGATTTGGCCATGCCCGTCTGACCTGCAGTCCATGTGTCTACTTGTAGGTTTGAATGCAAACTAGTCCCTCAATTTTTGAGATATTTCAACCAAACTTGGTAGAAAGGTGCACCTATACGTTTAAACTAACGTTTGTCGGAACCGACCGGATCGGACTATTATAGCATATATTCGACCGATTTTTCAGATATGAAATATGAGGTCATAAATCCGTCAAAGAAGTGTGTACGATCGTGAAATTTGTTATATTACACATATATAACCCATAGCAAAATCGGAGCACTATATCATATCGGAGCCCCTATACAACCAATTTGTTCAGACATGAGCATTCAAGTAAAAAAACCTTTAAAAAGGCATTTAGGAGCTTGAAATTTGTTTTTCTATAGATGAAAATTCCAGTTGATATTACACTGAAAATTATCAAAATCGAATTTTGCAATTTGCAATAAATTTGATATGTTCATAAAAGGTATAAAAACTTCGGCATGACCGAAGACAGCCATTCTTTCCTGTTTTATTTTATTATTATTTTTTCTCATTTTTATTTTTTATATTATTTTATTTATTTTAAATTTTATTTTTATAAAAAAATTTTTTTTTTTAATTCAATTAAACTTTAGTTTATATTATTTATATATTTTTAATTTTTATTTTTTTATTTTTTTTTTTATTATTTTTTTTTTTATATTTTTTTTTATTTTTTGTTTTGTTTTTTTTTTTTGCTCCTTTTTGGGCTACATATCACATATCGGTTATTTAAAACAACATACATATATAAAACTATTGCTAAATCAGGTACAGATATTTGATATATTAGTTGTTGATAATATAACTGCTTTTTGTATACTTCAAAACTTATCACTTAATTGTAGCTCGTCCAGCATCTTCAGCAACGTTTTGCGTACTACACCTGTCGACGAGATGATGATTGGAACAATTGTAATCTTGTCCAAGTGCCACATCTGCTTCACTACTAATGCCAGCTGCTGGTATTTCCTTCTCTTTTCACCATAGCAGTCTTGAAGGTTGTGCGAATTGGGCGCACCATTATCGATAAGAAGTGCTCGCTTTTCTTTCTTCTCGACGAAAATGACATCTGGTCTGTTATGTTATTTTTTATTTATATTGTTTTATTTTATATCATTTTAATTTATTTAATTTAATTTAATTTAATTATATTTCTCTTCATTTTATTTTATTTTATATTATGTTATTTTATATATTTTTTATTATTATTATTTTTTTTAGTTATATTTTTTTTTTTAATTATTTCTTTAAATTATTTTTATTCTTTTTCTTTTTTTAAACTATTTTTTTAATATTTTTAATTTTTTTTTTAATTTTTTTTTTAATTTAATTTTATTTTAATTTAATTTATATTATTTAATTTTAATTAATTTGTTTTTTTATTTTATTTTATTTTTCTGATTTTCTTGCATTTTGTTTTAATTTATTTTTAATTTATTTCTTTTTATTTTATTTCTTTTTATATTATTTAATTTTATGTTATTTTAATTTAAATTAATTTATTTTTTTCTTTTCAATAAATTTTTTTTAAACTCATTTTTAATTTTTTTTTAATTTTAAATTTTTGTATATTTTTTTTTTTGCATTTCCTTTCTTAATTTCTTTTTTTAGTTTAATTATATATTATTTTATTTTTATTTTATTTATTTTTATTTGATTTTCTTTCACTTTATTTTATTTTGTTTTCATTTAATTTTTTGTATTTTATTTCTTTTTATATTATTTTATTTTATTTTATTATATTTATTTGTTTATTTTATTTCTTTTATTTCTTTTTTTTTATTTCATTTTTTTTTATTTTAAGTTAATTTATTTTATTTTATTTTATTTTTTTAATATTTTATAATTTTGATTTTTTATTGTTTTTTTTTTAAATTTATTTTATTTTATTTATTTATTTATTTATTTATTTATTTATTTTTTATTTTTTTTTTTTAGTTCATTTTATTAATTTTTTTTTCTTCATTTTATTATTTTGATTATTTTTTTTAAATTTAATATACTGCTTCTTATTTAATTTTATTAAAAATTTATATTTTTTTTTTATTTTTTTATATTATTTTATATTTGATTTTATTTATTTTATTTTATTATTTTTTAATTTATTTTATTTCATTTCATTTAATTTATTTTATTTTATTTATTTTATTTATTTATTTTTTTTATTTTTTATTAAATTTTTTTTTATATTATTTATTTCACATTAATTTTTTTTTTTTTTTTTTTTTATTGTATTTTTTATTTTTATTTTATTTTTAATTTTTTAATTTATTTTATTTCATTTTATTTTATTTTATTTTATTTATTTTTTATTTTTATTTTTATTAAATTTTTATTTGTTATTTTTTATTTCACATTAAGTTTTTTATTTTTTATTTTTATTTTTATAAAATTTTTATTTTTTATTTTTTATTTCACATTATTTTTTTTATTTTTTTATTTTTATTTTATTTTTTAGTTTACTCTTTACTTTCTTTTATTCATGCAATAATTTTTTAACTGAATTCCCTCTTCGCAAAACGCCGCTGTAATGAGTATTTCGAGTATTTATTCGAAAATTGAATTATTCATGACTTTTAATTGATGACTACGCGCTTTAGCTGGTTGAGTCAGTCTGCACTTGAATGCAAACACTAAAAATGCATTTACATTTTTGATAAACATATACAAGTGTACATATATATAAATATATGTAGATATAATTTTTAATGATTTTATGTACTTATGTATGTTTCGATGCGCATTTTGACCACAATAAAGTCGCGTTATGACGGTTTAACACCAAACAATAGTATAGAACCATATATATAAACGGTTGTGTAAGTGCAACCAAATAATCGGTAAATTAATTTATCTTTTTTTTCTCGCAATATAAACAAAAGCGTTCGACGTGTAAAAATAGTACTCTGGAAGAAAAATATGTCAATGCAATTAGTGTGACAAGAATATTAACGTTTATAGCCGTGCAGTCACCTGCTGAAATTAAACAATACACACACACACACACATACTAATGCACACATATGTACATATTGTACGGTTAGTATGGATGTAATGTAGAGAGAATTGTACAATAACAAAAAATGGATTATCGCAATTTTCTTTCATTACATAAATGTGTCATAGGAAAATCCCGCGGCGAAAAAATTACGTCAAATTAATTCTGTTTACGGAAATTAAAAAAAAAATTACAAAAAAATTGAAATTAAAAATAAAATTACTGCAAATTAGCGATTTCTTATTCAAGTGGCGTACTTTTCCAGCTATAAATGGTAAAAATAAACACATTTTTGTTGTTAGTTATTTGATTATAGATATGTTTATATGTACTTATATATAAAGGGTGTTTTTTTTTTTATAGAGATATAGAACTTTAAGTTGCAATAAAACAACGCTGGATTATTCGATTGACATGAATTTTATTTATCCGAAAGATAATCTTGTCGCATTATATCTCAAATAAGATTTCTGGCATATGACCGCCACGGCTGGCGCGGATGTAGTCCAAACTGGACGTACCATTTTCGATGACTTTTTCCAACATTTGTGGCCGCATATCGGCAATAACACCGCGAATGTTGTCTTCCAAATGGTCAAGCGTTTGTGGCTTATCCACCTAGACCAATGACTTTACATAGCCCCACAGAAAGTAGTCTAGCGGTGTTAAATCACAAGATCTTGGAGGCCAATTCACAGGTCCAAAACGTCCAAAATTAGGCGGTCACCAAACGTGTCTCTCAATAAATCTATTGTGGCCCGTGCTGTGTGACATGTTGCGCCGTCTTGTTGAAACCATATCTCCTGGACATCATGGTTATTCAATTCAGGAATGAAAAAGTTAGTAATCATGGCTCTATACCGATCACCATTGACTGTAATGTTCTGGCCACCATCGTTTTTGAAAAAGTACGGACCAATGATTCCACCAGCCCATAAAACGCACCAAACAGTCAGTTTTTCTGGATGTAACGTGTTTCAACATGCACTTGGGGATTACCTTCACTCCAAATGCGGCAGTTTTGTTTCTTGACGTAGCCATTCAACCAGAAGTGCGCTTCATCGCTAAACAAAATTCGCTTATGAAAGTCGGGAACAACGGTAATCTCGTTTTGGGCCCATTCGACGAATCTACACCTTACGTGAGTCTATTCATGATGAATTGCCAAACCAAACTGAGAATAAATCAATTGACAGCTGTTAAATCTGTCGCCAGCTTGAAAAGTAATGCCAACTTAAAGTTCTATACCTTTATAAAAAACACCCTTTATATAGATTCTAATGACGATGAATCTCGAACTGGAGCAGCGATTACTACTTTAGAGTAGCCAAGAAGTGACGTTAACAACCTGTTCTTGAGAGAGGGTCAAGTGCTATTCTGTTTCGGTTGGATACGCCAACTTTTGCTAAATTCACACTAAAGCGCTGAGGCCGTTATAGGGAGAACTCTTCCCTAAAATAAACAGATTTGTTTACCAAAGTCCTGGTCTGTGAGAGTTTCCATGACTCTGAAAATAACTCTCATATAGGCAGTTCCAGCCTCGCGATGTCAAAAATCCAATACCCCCCACTCACTAGTATACGGATGTCCTATTGGCGCACAGAGGACCAGTTTAGAAACAGCAGCGAACTTTTTCGCTTCTCTTCGATCAATGGTCAGAGGTATGAGCAGCCGCGTTCCGAGCTTACCGAGGCCTCACATTTGCATCTTATTGCCGCCTGTGACAATTGGAAATACTTTACAGCAAATGATATTGGTGTCATTGTCCATAACAACTGCATCGCAAGTTCTGCGTTCTCAGCGTTAAACAAAGAAGTGAAGCGAAATAGGTCTGGTAGTGAACGAGGGCAAGACGAAATATCTACTGTCATCAAATAAACCGCCATCTTATTCGCGACTTGGCTCCCACCGGCACTATTTAACACAGAATCACGCTTGGCCAACAAGTGCTAATTTAGACTGACAGTAGACGAACCAACCGACGAACCAAAACCAAAATCTACAAGTCGCTCATCATTCCCCTACTGGCATATGGTGCAGAAGCCTGGACGATGAGTCCGCTTTAGGAGTTTTCGAGAGAAAAGTTTTGCGTAAGATTTATCGTCCTTTGCGCGTTGGCAACGGCGAATACCGTAGACGATGGAACGATGAGCTGTACAAGCTATACGACAACATTGACATAGTTCAGCGAATCAAGAGACAGCGGCTACGCTGGCTAGGTCATGTCGTCCGAATGAATGAAAGCGCTCCAGCTTGGAAAGTACTCGATCTAGTACCCGCTGGTGAAGGAAGAGAAAGAGGAAGACCTTCACTCCGTTGGAAGGATCAGGTGGATAGCAAATCTGATTTCACTTGATATTATCAACTGGCGCCAAATAGCAAAGAGAAGGAACGAGAATCGCGCTTTTGTTGATGTGGCTATAATCGCGTAAGCCGTGTCCACGCAAGAGAAGAAGAAAAGAGAGGGATCTCGATGACTTTAAGTAACGGCAGTTTCAAAAAAAAAAACCGATAAAGACTATTAATTCGTTCTTTGAAGGATTTACATCCAGACTACAATCACTACACCAGCTGCTTACTATGTAAAAGGCATTTTGGAATCGATCACTTTGAACTCGGCGGTGGTTTCCAGGCGCTGTGCGGGAAATGTTATTAGTTTTTCTTTGAGTTTCTTACAAGCCTCTCTAGGTATGTCTAGTTACAGCTCCGCTTCCTAATTCAGCGAAAGTTACTCAGATTTCTAAGAGAGATTTCAGGAATTTCACTACGTGCGCCCATAGATCCAGATAATTGGAGTGCAGTTGAGACTATAACGGATAGGCCTTCACGAAGAGATGTGTTGACAGATTTTTCCTTAACATTGGCATGCTGTGCTAGTCACCCTGTACGCTGATCATGAAGATCACTTTCACCTTAGTCCATGCTTGAGTTGTGTACCCCATGAGGAGACAGGCTGAGTAAATTCTGCAAAGAAATGAACAGGCATCCGACCTGTTCTGACAAAGATGTCATCTAATATTGGAGATTTTAAGGATTGAAATGATATTATTGTCAATTCCTAGGCTTACGATATCAAAATTTATGAAATCTATAATTGGTTGTAAGCTCCTGTGAGTTAGTTGAAGAGTCATGACGCTCTTCAGTGCATCCTCGGAGGTGAGTGATCATTAGAATGTGAAGTATTGCCCTGAAAAACGTTGTCCATTCGTCATTTAGCTTTCGGATGTGGTTTGGGATTTCTTTCCGAGTTAGATTCAAGATCAATGCAGAGGATTTTTCAAGTTACTTTTTTTTTGCTTTTCTGATAGTTTTCTGCATCTTTTAAGACGTTTTTTTTTATAGGATTTCTAAGAACCCCTGCTTTTGGCTTCATCAATGAACTTTCTGCTGCTTTTCGCAACCTCAGAGATTTTTGCGTTCCATATTATAATCCGTAAAATTGCAGAAAAAAACTCGTTGTTTGAGGCTAACAGATGACGCCTAAAGTTATGCATTGTTTTTTAGTAAAACGAACTTTTAGCTATACAGCAGAGCTTAAAGCTTACAAATTTCTCTTTGAGCAAATGTGTAAAAAGCTCTCTCTTTACAATTCTCATGAGGTTTAAGCAGTTAATGAATTAAATTAATTTGAATTTAATTTTAACGAGCTGCAGAATGCACTTAGAAAACTTATTGTTTCTGAAATTGTGAATCGAAAAAACTCTACTCTTTTGGCATATCAATGATCAACAGAATACTACCCCCACTACTCCCAATGACCCAATATTCAATATCAAGTTCACACATGGGCATGAGTATTGAGTACTTAAAAGGCATGTGCCGCCATTCCAAGCCAGCCGTCGAAACAACTGTGTACTCGCACCTCGGACTGTGTGTGGACCAGAGTGGCTTCGGAAGCAATGTCATTCATTGAAAGCCAGAGTGTGGCATCAACAACAGCCGTTGCTGAGAGCACAAGTAAAAAATTCGAATTTGCTGCAAGCAAAGGTTGGAGATATGGGCGCTTGCTTGCACATGTGTGTGTGTGTGTGTAAGCCATATTGTATCTACGACGAGCAGCAGCAGCAACATATCTACTCATTTGCGTCCCGCATAAATCAATTGCACTTGTCATCAACTCAATTAATTTTTGGCAAACACAAAAGTGTAGTAAATCAATTGCGCTGGCAGCGTACTACAATGGGCGCACAACACACACAAGCGCACTTGCATACACGTATGTATAGAAAAACTGTAGTGAAAAATCAAACTGGTGAGAAAAAGAACTAGTTGGCTACTACTATATGTTTTAACTGTAAGGGAACTAGTGCGAAGACGTAGGGTAGTTGGCAGTAATGAGACGCTGGAGCAACTCTTCTGATTCTGTTTGGTCTTATCTAGAACTCGTCTTAGATATCTTAGAGCTTGGAAGCTTGTAGTTCTGGATGAAATATAGAACTTAGACATCAAGGCTCACTTCAACTTCGTAAGAAACCCTGAACTCATTATGAAAACTTCTTCACATCGAACAAACCTGAACATCTATCTGTCAGCACAAAGGATCAACAGATCTATGTATGGCATGACAGCCAGCCAGTTTAACCCAGCCTAACCTAACCTACGGTCCAACACGGTAAATATTACTATACTGCAAATCAGGGTCAAAGCAAAACAAGAAACCTTTCTTATACTTCTAACTGGTATGAAACTAGTATATTTCTGTTTAAAATATGACTAGTTTTTGGTTCAAACCGGAACTAGTAATATTTTGAAACATTTGGAACTGGTATGAAACTAGTATAAAACCAGCGAATTCAGAAAATACGACTAAACTGACTAGTAGGGCTTCTTTGGCAAATTATTTTTGACACGAAAATAAACTGAAAACTTTTTCGGTCCATTTTTAACTGGTATGAAACTGGTATATTTCTGTTCAAAATCTGCCTAGTGTGCGAAATCAAAACTACACTGACTAGTATGACCTACTTAGCAACCAACTTTCGATGTGGTTTTGATTTAAACTGGAACTAGTAATGTTCTTATTCATTTGGAATTGGTATGAAACTAGTACATTTGTGATTAAAATCTGACTAGTGTGCGGAAATAAAACTACACTCACTACTAGGGCTTGTTTTTCGAATTACTTTCAAATTTTTTAAGATCGAAAGTTCAACACTGACATTCTTGGCCTTTTTTGAACTAGTTTTTAACTAATACATGTCTGATTGAAATCTGACAATTGTGAATTAGATAATGCTGTGCCTATGTAGGTTGAGTTTATTTGGCCAACTAGTTTCTATTTTGGATTAGTTTCAATACTAAAGTAGTAAACTTTATGGTTCATCTTGAACTAAAGGGAAATCCAAGTTGAGGTACTTTTTTCAACCGCCTTTTTTTGAGCGTGTCAAGCTGTCAGGTTGTTTTTGTTCAGTATTGTCGGTGGAATTTCATCATGGAAAGACTTACGCCTGAACAACGTTTACAAATCATTCAACTTTCTCAACGAAAACTCACGTTCTGTAAGGAATGTCCTTCGCGCGCTTCGCTCAACTTATGGCCAATATAATCGTCTTACTGAGCGTACTATCCGCAACACCATTACCCATCTTGAGGCCCCAATTATTGGATAATATTCGACCGAAGAGACCACTTCCAGCACGCAGTGAAGAAAATAAAATGGTCATAGCCGTAGCTGAGAATGTACACCGTGAAGACCGTAGGGCGTCAATTCGGCGCCGTTCGCAACAACTCGGACTGACGCATGGAACAACTTGGCGCATTTTACGTCGAAATCTTAAATTGAAAGTGCACAAAATACAGATTGTGCAAGAACTGAAGCCGCTCGACTTTCCCAAGCGACATCGCTTCGCTCTATGGGCTTTTAAAAAGTTCCAAGAAGATAAGCCCGTTTTCGAGCCAAATTTTGTTAAGCGATGAGACCCATTTCTGGCTCAATGGGTATGTAAACAAACAAAGCCGCATTTGGGACGAAGAAGAATCTGAAGAGGTTCAAGAGCTGCCATATCATCCAGAAAAAGCAACGGTTTGCTGTGGCTTGTGGGCTGTTGGAATATTTCTTCAAAAATTAAACCGTTGGCGATCGTTATCGCGCCATGATAACCGACCGACTTGATGCCTGAAATTGAAGCTCGTGATCACCGCGATATTTGGTTTCAACAAGACGGCGCCACCACTAATCACACATCGCATCAATCAATGGATTTATTGAGAGAAAACTTGGGTGAGTAGATAATTTTACGTTTTGGGCCGGATATTTAATGTCTACAGTCCTTGCGGGCAATTTCGCTTCGATTCAGGCCTTGGAGCAAGGCATTACGCAGTTACCAGTCGAAATACTCGAACGAGGCATCGAAAATTGGATTGTTCTTTCGAATTTCCCATTAAATTCGAATTTTCTGGGTATTTTGTATCTTTAAAAAAAAGTAGGGAACCTCGAAATAGATCACTCTGCATTTGATTCTAAACAGAATTATTAACTCTTTTGAACTAATTTGGAACTAGTGTAGATCTAGTGGATGTCTGACAGTCGTCAAAAAAGTATGTGTTGAATAGTTGGACTTACTTGGCAATCTAAATTCGACATGGTTTTGGATTAATACTGAACTAGTAACATTTTGTACTAGTTGTGAACCAAGGTAAGCCTGACAGAAATATAAAAAACGGCAGCAAATTTAATTTTGGGCAAAAACTAAGCTGGCAACAATTTTGGTTCACTTGGAACTAGTATGGGCCTAGCATTTTTTGATGGAATTTTATCCATTGCCATTTCTTATCAAGCTTGTTGACTGGTAAGTTGTGCTTTCTTTGCAAACTAGTTTCAAATTAGTTTTTAACTGGCCCATTTACTACCGGGTATAAATTACATAATAACTACAGCTGTGAGTGTGTGTGTGTGCACGCAGGCTGCTGCGTCAGTTAGCTCACATTACATCCAATAAGACCTCGCTGGGGCATTCTGTGTTACGTTCCACAGCCGCGTTGCCATTCCTTCATCGCTTTATCCACATTGCATGTGCTTTTCGTGTCCTTGTATGCTTAGCTATCCATATCCATTTAACTCAGCTCATCATTTGCATTGCCATTATTGCAGTTGTTTTGTTGTTGTTGCTTTTTTTTCTCATTTTCTGTTGCTTCTACTACACATTGCCACAAACAATTTTTTTCCATACGTACAATTTTGGCATTTTTTCTAACAACAAACTCATCAGCCGCCCATACATTTTGTAAATGGCAGCACACTGTGTGTGTGTGTGTGTGGCATGCAGCATGCGGCATGCAAATATGCGATGAATGCGTGGCTTTGGCAATGTTTCGGTCATCAAATAGGGTTAAAATGCGATTAAATTGGGTTTGGCCATGTCAACACTGTATTTTATTGCCCACAGATATCCATTGAGGACGATGGCAAACGAATGTGATTGCACGCACACATCACATACATATATATGTATTTACAGCTATAAATTTATCTTCGCTGATCTCATTTCGAAATGCAATAATTTTAATATTTTTTTGCTGACGTTGAACTTCAGTATTTTCAACTTTGACAGGCGTGAAGGACTACAATATTATTTTTTGCTTGATTTGTTGTTGTTGCTGCTTTTGACATTAAAAATATGCGAGCTGGTATTTTGGGCATTAAATTTTAATGTACAATATGACTGATGAACTGAAATAAAAAGAAAATTTTACCAACAAAAAGCCTCCTCACTTCCACACCGCCCAAAGGATGAGGCGGAGAAAACGTGTCACAAATAAAGGTTTTTGTCACTTTCAGGTCCCTAAAAGCTCTCCTCCAAAAATCCTTCACCCAACCAACCTCTCCGCGACGATGAATCGTACACATTTCTTGTAAATATTTCTTAAGATATCCAAAACCGGATAGCTTTTGTGTAGTAAACTTAACATTTCGACTACTAACTCTTGGATCTTTTCAGGTTGCTCTTCGTGCCAAATGCGACAATTTTGGATGTTATATACCCATTGAGCCAGAAATTAGCGTCATCGCTGAACAAAATTTGGCTCGAAAACGTCGGATCTTCTTGGAACTTTTCAAGAGCCCATAGAGCGAGGCGATGTCGCTTGGGAAGGTCGAGCGGCTTCAGTTCTTACACAAGCTGTAGTTTATACGCTTTCATTTTAAGATCTCGACGTATAATGCGCCAAGTCGTCCCATACGTTCGTTCGAGTTGCTGCGAACGGCGTTGAATCGACTCTCCACTCTCTCTTCGTGTACACGCTCAGCTACAGCCGCTATATTTTCTTCAGTGCGTGCAGGGCGTGATCTTTTCGGTCGAATATTTTCCAATAATAAATGCTGGGTCTCAAGATTGGTGATGGTGTTGCGAACAGTACTCGCCTAGTAAGCCGATTATGTTGATTATAAAATTTACCCAATTGGGTCTCCACTTAATATCTCTTGTTTTTTTTTTTTTTTTTTTTGCTATATTAAACTTACTAACGGTTCAGGTTTGACTTACTTCTGGGTTCTTTCTAATACATATGTGTTCTTATCATCGACATACCGCAGCGATATTATCCGCATTGATAACTAAGTGTGTGTTCTTGGGCCTGTAGCATAGTAGCTGACGTTCCTGAGGGGTCTGCGGCGAGAACTATTCTTTGAGCAGCAGCACATGGTGTCAGATTCTCCAGCGCAAGCCAGCTCATACGCTTTTTCATTACGTATCCATCGAGTGACAAATGTGCCTCGTTGCTGAACAAAAAAGATTTGATAGAAAAATTTCTGTTCACTTCTTGTTGCTCAAGCACCCAATCGACGTAACTACGTTGTGGTGAATGGTCAGCTGGCTTCAGCTAGTTATGTGAGCTGGATTTTATATGGATTTAGGTGTAAATCCCAGTACAAAATAAGCCATTATCTGTGGAGTAAGAAAGTCCCAGCTCTTGAGAACGTCGGGAAATAGACATATTCGGATCTACGGCTACACTTTTACTTACAGCAACGATATTTGAGGCGTAACGAGCATAACGATGATACATAGGTCTTACAATATCGGTATACCGATCTAGTCTCTTCAAATTCTCAACAACAAATCCCATAAGAAACTCTGTTGATGACATAGTGCCTTCTACAGAACAATATCTTCAAGAGTCTCAACTCGTTCACTCCTTGCACGACCCCACTTATGACCAAAACACAAAGCGGCAACAAAATATTCTAACCGCTAACCATCAAAGCTTGGAGAAAGTACTAAAACTCCTCATTTTCAACTTACAAAGCAATGGAGCGGCTGATCTAAAACCACACAGCATCAATGTAAGCACAAACGGAACGTGGTCAAAGAAGTTACGAACCTGAAAAGTAGTTACGAGAGAGAGAGAGAGAGCGCGAAAGATAACTTAGGTAGGTCGAAGTACGTGTTCAAGAAGAGATTAAACACAACATGTTTGGGAAATATCTTCAAAATGTTTTTAGGGAGCACTCCGCTTCCGATTTTTTCAAATACCTGACTCTGAGAAGAATAACATTTTTGAAAGAAGCCGTACTCGGCCTTGTTTAGTGATGAGTTCGGTGTTTGGCCGAAGCAGATGATGAACCAACATACGTTAATAATCGAAGAGACGAGTAAGTTCAGGACCAAGAAGTGAATTGGGGGGAAGACTGCACGGAAAAGAACTATTTACCAGGAAGGAGTCGTTAGAATTTCTCAAATACTGCGCCTACAATAATGGAGATGGAGATCAAAGCTTCTCAACATTTTGAATTGATGGAGATGGAGATCAAAGCTTCTCAACATTTTGAATTGACCCCCAGACACATTATCCTTTCCCCCAGGAGCAGCGGCATCAATGTCGTTAATTTAATCAGAAGTGGAATAAAAATAAACAAATATGCGCAGTGAACACAAGGACTCCACTCCTTCAACGGGGGGGCGGAGAAAATATCACAAATTCAGTGTGTCAACAGCATTGTAATTCCGGTATCCGGTCAATTAAATGGCTTACCAAAGCACAACCACAACCACACTTCCCGCAAAGGATAAGCCAAAAAGAGGCAACAAGAATTTCCCGAAAAATGAGAAAAAAAGAAAAAATAAACTAAAAAAATTTTCCAAAATTTACTCAGCAGGTGTAAACTGGCAAACATGAAATATAGACGACCGTGTCAAACGGTCCAAAAATCCACCACACACACACGACGACGGCAGCGCAAAATGATGAAACGGAAATAACCGCCAAACGGATGACAGGCAACGACGCAAATGATTCATTTCCGATGAGTGACAAAATGCAAACAAAAACCAGGCGGAGCTCAAACACCACTCCAGTGTGTATTGTAAGGATAACGGCAAACACGACAAAACACACACATATCACACACACAAATGAAATTAAATACAAGTGGAGCTGGTATGGTGTATGGTACGGCCTGTACAGGCCGTGGCATACACGTCGCATGGGCAAAGGGTTGACAAACATCATCGCACCGCATTTTGCCTCTTGCCATGTCAGAGGCAGAGCAGGAAGTCGAAACGTTGTTGCACAGAGTGTTGCCCACATTTTTCTACACCAATCGAACAGCAGGTGAGTTGTGAGTTGTGAGTTGCGAGCTGTGGCTATGAGTGGTGGGTGTCAAAGCGCCACTGGCAACGGTGCTAAAATCGCAACCAATATTGCAACACTTGCGACAGTCACAAGAGGAGAGATAGCCTATTGATATGCTAACACCAAGTAGTGCGCACAGCACCTTCCACCTCCTTGCTACCCCAGCCCACCATCCTTATATTTATTTGCATTTCATTTGCGTTATTTTTGCAAAATTTTCCGAGTTATGCGGAAGTGGTCAGTCAGCCAGTGCCATTCGATGACATTTGTTTGGTTGGTCTGTTGTTGACATTTGGAATGTGGCAATAAAATGGAAAAACAAAAGAATTTGGCATTTTCATCAGGCAAATGCGTGCACTCACCAATGACGTCTGGTGCTTTCGACAGCCACCACACCACCGGGGTGTGCCAGCCAGTGACATGGGCGACATATTGGAAATCAGCAATGTTGACATATGTCAGTTACATGAATTATGAATGGGCAGATTGGCTTCCACTGAACTCTCTCTCTCTCTCTCTCTGCGTGCGTAGAAATATTTTTTCATATGAATTTCAATGAGGATCTTCATGAGTTTAAAGTGAGTTTGACAAGTTTTACGGAATTTTATAGGAAGTTAATATATTTGGTTACTTTTTCTTCTTCTTCATTGGAGACAACAAGCGCACTCAAGTTTCTCCCTACTCGAACAATTCAAGTAATAACAGATCTACTATGTCGGTTTCATCCAAGTTTAAAAGTTTAATTTCGTAGATGGAGCATTTCCGAAAAGAGGAAATTCTTCATCAGTAAGGGAATTGCACTTTCAGTCCATTAATAGTAACATAAAACAAGTAAAACTGGCTGACCTCTTCTTTGCAAGCGTGTCCGGCTTGCCGTGAAAGCTAAAACTTTACTAGGGGATTCGCATGATTTTGCAGTTCCGGCTGGTGTTTTCGATGTGTTTACCATGGCTACTTCAAGGTCATATACTCGTAGAACGTTGCGCATATGCTATGGAAGGCTCGCGGGATTTCGTAGACTTGGGCGCCACCCAACTTTCAATAAGCTTCATGTGGTTTCCAAATGGTGATACATTTCGAGGTTTCCTACTTTTTTAAGGAAAAGAAAAAACACAGCAAAATCAAATTTAATGGGAAATGTTTATTGCCAATCGAAAGAATATTCCTTGGCATTTATTTTTCGAAGATTATCTCTTCCAAATGTTGGTCGCGACTACGTCCCAGATGATCCATCCGTTAAGTCCAATTTTCGATGACTCATTCGAGCATTTCCTCTAGTAACTAGCGAATGACACGCGTGATGTTTTGCTCCAAGACCTGAATCGAAGCGGGATTGTCCGCTTAGTCTTTAGACTTTACATATACCCACAAGAAAAAGTCTAACGGTGTGAGATCACACGATCCTGGTGGCCAATTGAACGGCCCAAAACTGGAAATTATCTGCTCACCGAAGTGTTCTCTCAATAAACCCATTCGTCGCGCAGATTACGAGCAGGCATCAAACAGTCGGTTGCATTCTCACCGGCATCATTTTTGAAGAAATATGGACCGATGATTCCAACCGCAAACCACACCAAACGGTTTTTTTTTTTTTTTTTTTTTTTGATGAAATGTCAGCTCTTGAATCTCTTTAGGTTGCTCTTCATCCCAAATTCGGCAATTTTGCTTGTTTGCATACCCATTGAACCAGAAATGAGCCTCGTCGCTGAACAAAATTTGGCTCGAAAACGTCGAATCTTCTTAGAACTTTTCAAGAGCTCATAGAGTGAAGCGATGTCGCTTGGGAAGGTCGGCGGTGCTTGCTCTAGCTTTATTTTGCGCCAACTCGTTCCATGGGTCGGTCCGAGTTGCTGCGAACGGCGCCGAAACGACTCTCTACGGTTTTCGTGTACACTCTCAGCTACGGCCGCTACATTTTCGTTACTGTGTGCTGGACTTGGTCTATTCGGTCGAATATTATCATATTATGAATGCTGGGTCTCAAGATGGGTCGTGGTGTTGCGAATAGTACGCTCAGTAGGCCGATTATGTTTACCACAAGTTGAGCGAAGTGCGCGAAACACATTCTTCACAGAACGTGAATTTTCGTTGAGAAAGTTGAATGATTTGTAAACGTGGTTCATAATGAAATGCCAAATAATATTGAACATAAATAATATGACAGCTTGACACGACTCACTTGTGATCTATCAAAAAAAGGCTATTGAAAAAATTACCAAAGACGAGATATTACGCGACCGGGAGAATTCTCTTGCAATTAAACCCTATTCACTCGTGTGTGGCAACCTCTTATTGCAACCACATATTTTTTAAGTTGTATTCTTCAATTGGAGGCCAAAAAAAGTCGATTATCATACGACCATAATGCTCCGAATTGACAATGACAGTCTTGTAAGGTCCAATCACTCATCCGACCCAAAGAGCGTACCAGACAGTAATTTTTTTTTTTTTTTTTTTTTGGAATAATGGCCTCTCTTCAATTATTTGGGCGTTCTCGGGGCCCCAAATGCTATAATTTTGCTTTTTTACGTATCCACCGAGTGAGAAATATGTCTTGTCGCTGAAGAAAATTTTGTTGGAAAAATTGCGGTCTACTGCTTGTTGTTTAAGCACCCAATCGACATGACCAGTCGCAGTTCCTGAGAACGTCGAGAATTAGACAAAATCAGGTCTTCGGCTACACTTTCACTTACAACAGCGATACATTTGAGGTGGAATGTGACTAGAGATGATCCACAGACCTTACAATAACTGTAACCGATCCAGTGTCTTCAAATTTTTTAAAAGTGTTACCAGATTGCTTGAGTAGTTGGACGATTTTAGGTGCAACATAAACTCCTCTTAAAGCACGAAACCTGACCACGTTTGAATCCTATTTTTTTTTTTAGTAGGTTTCAACAATTTTAACGCGTTGTGCGGTTGTTAGCGTTTCATTTTCATAAAAACCTGACTTTTAACTCAGACAAAACATGTTTGCTTTGACAGTTCAGTTTGACAGATGTCAAAATACAGCACCACCAAATGGGTAACCTTTTACATACATTATATGAACATATATTACATATGTACGTATGTAAATAATGTGTAAATATTTCACAAAACTATTACCAAATAACCAGAGAATAACAACAAAAAGGCATAAATTTTCCGCCTTATCGCCAATGAACCGAGCGAGAGAGCGAGTCGCGCCAACAGACAACTGCCGAGTTATGTAAGGGCAAATGAAGTCATCGAATGAACAGTTAATTGAAATGAATATAAATTACGCGCGACAATATAAAGGGCGGTTGGTTTGAGAGGCGAGTCGAGTAAGGCTAAAACCATTTATACGAGGACATTCGCGCAATCAATGCAAAGAGATCAGCAGGATTAGAAGCTATGCAGGACGGGGTGTAAGTGTGTGAGGGAGTGAGGCAGTGAGTGTGTGAGTGAGTGAGGGATAAATTCTATGAATAGTTTATACAATAAATTGATGGGCAAGTCTTTGTTGTTGCCAATATCTCTGTGTGGAAAGCCCAAAAATATGTGGTTTCTACGATATATGTATGTATGCCACGTACAGCACGTAGCAGAAATTTATTTCTTTGTTGGCGACACTTAAGTGAATTCTTCTTGAAAGCTTTAAAGTGCGCCACGCTGAATAGCGAAAGAATTAAATTTCAAACTTTCTCTCTTTAACTTACAATAAAAACGCTTTTCGTTTATTCTATACTACTTACATCCATGGTTGTTAACTCCAAGGACCTCTTAAGGATACGAGTTTGCTGTATATATTATAGTATGAAGAGCATCAAACTACTCTATATACATACTCAACAACCGTTATGTTGTGTGATAAATGTGACAAATGCCACACCGTTGACTTAAAGTCGAAAGTTGAACTAAAATAAGAAGAAGGAGACGAAGAAGCCGAATATGGGATATACAGAGAAAAAATCCAATAGCAAAATCTCATAAAAGTTGCTTTGTGGCTGTGGCATTTTTTATTGTTCAAATAAACCACGAGTACACACATACACACGCACATAGTGTGGAGAACAAACTTACATATTTATTTATTTATTTATTTATTTTTTAGTTTTATCAACGTGTACCCCAGAACAGGCGACGTGGCGCAGAACTTTTCTCAAAAAAAAGAAAATTAACAAATAAATCAGAAAAAATCCCCAAAAAATTAAGCACTTTCTGTCACCCAAACCAATATTTCGTCTGTGTATGTGTCTAACACTAAGCGCAATGCAAGAGACGAAGATGCTATCATATAAAGCGGGATCCAAGTAGTGATACTTTTTTCCATGGCCTTTCTTTGACAGATCACGCCTGAGTCGTGTCAAGCTGTCATGTTATTTTTGTTCAGTATTGTCTGTGGCATTTCATCATGGAAAGACTTACGCTTGAACAACGTTTACAAATCATTCAACTTTCTTAACGAAAACTCACGTCCTGTAAAGAATGTATTTCGCGCGCTTCGCTCAACTTATGGTCAACACAATCGGCCTACTGGGCGAGTACTATTCCCAACACCAGCACCCATCTTGAGACACAGCATTCCTTATTGAATAATATTCGACCGAATAGACCATGTCCAGAACGACGCAGTGAAGAAAATATAGCGACCGTAGCTGTGTGGTGTACACGAAGACCTTGGAAAGTCGATACTGCGCCGTTAGTAGCAACTCGGACTGACATATGGAACGACTTGGCGCATTGCCACGTCGAGTTCTTTAATTGAAATTGTACAAAATACAGATTGTGCAAGAACTGAAGCCACCCGATCTTCCCAAGCGACATCGCTTTGCTCTATGGGCTCTTGAAAGGTTCCAAGAAAATCCGACGTTTACGAGCCAAATTTTGTTTAGCGATGAGGTCCATTTCTGGCTCAATGAGTATGTAAACAAGCAAAATTGTCGCGTTTGGAACAAAGAGCAACCTGAAGAGATTCCAGAGCTGTCATTTCATCCAGAAAAAACAACGGTTTGGTGTGGTTTGTGGGCTGGTGGAATCATCAGTCCATATTTCTTCAAAAATATGAAGGTAACTGTCAATGTCGACCGTTATCGCGCCATGATAACCGACTATTTGATGATTGAGATTGAAGCTCGTGATATTCGCGACATTTGGTTTCAACAAGGCGGCGCCACGCCACTTCCCACACATCGCGCCTTCAATGGATTTATTGAGAGAACACTTCGGTGAGCAGATAATTTCACGTTTTGGGCCAGTCGATTCGTCACCAAGCTCTTGTGATATCACACGGTTAGACTTTTTTCTGTGAGGATATGTAAAGTCTAAAGTCAAAGCGGACAATCCCGCATCGATTCAGGTCTTGAAGCAAAACACCACGCATGTCATTCGCCAGTTACCAGTTAAAATGCTGGAACGAGTCATCGAAAATTGGACTCAATAATAAACTTTCCCCATTAAATTTGACTTTTCTGTGTTGTTTTCTTTAAAAAAGTAGGGATTCTCGAAATGGGTCACCCTTTATATATAGGGGTTCCCACATCCACACTCTTGAAGAGCTTTGGCTTCCTACTATTGATGGACTGTTGAAGAACTTAAGACGTTCCATACTCGTACATATAACAACTTTAAGGAGTCTCGACTCGAGACCCTCAACTGATTTTTGGCATGTGTCTGACAAATCAAGTGACACACATACAGTTTTAATTTGTCCTCGCAAGACTTTTCGAAGAAGAAGAACAGTAGAAGGTATTGATATTCTCCTGTCATGGTGCGACTCTACTGATCATATTTAAGGTATGTTGTTTTTGTTGTTTTATCGACAAGCTAGCTCCCTTTAAGAACAGGCAAAGTTAATCGATGTCGTAGCACTCAACTAGAGGGTAGCCCATGAAAAAATCTGCTTTGACGAGACCAGATCGGAGGGAGAGGAGTACTAGTTGAGTGATTTTAGTGGTCATGTAAAGGTGGTTAGTCGTGCGGAGTCGCATTGCATGAAACACATACAAGATGTTGACAGACTCTTTGTGACTAACGCCTGCTGCAAACTCATCCTGTTCAGCCGTGCAGGGATATTGCGCTAAATGGAGTCCATAAAGTCAAGTAGACTCTTCCTGATGAGCGTGTCCCCACAGAATTCGCCATGGACTCCGCTGATTGTCGGAGAGATAGAAGTTCACTTTTGAAGGAAAAATTATCAGTATCCCAGCCGGACATCAATACCGAGCAGTCATCGGCATATGTGATCGAGGAAATATACTCTAGTGGTGCGAGAGCTTCGAACTACAGATATTAAGCAATAGCGGGAAAAACAAACTGCCTTGCGGAACACCTTATTTAAGTTTTTTTTTTTAATTTCGAGCTGTGACCTCGAAATTTCACCAATGGCTCTCTACCATTCAGATAATCTTCAACACTGACGGTAATGCGGGATCTTCACTATCATGGTCAATTCATGTTGAGATCATTTTTGATCTGAATGCTTAGGGCTTTGGGTACGTTGATGGTGCTTACCACGCAAGCCATTCTGTTGAGCTGCTGAACTCAGATAGTGGTTGAAAGACGGTGGCAGCAAAGCCCCATGTATCGTCGCTGCTGGGGAAAGGTAATCGGTCGCTTTGAATAGGATTTAGTGGCTACTTTTCCTGCTGTAAGCAGCGGAACCACTTCCATATTTAGGGTATTGTTAGATTGTTCAGCGATAAATTGAGAACTTTCGTAAGAAATGCTGTTCCGGCTGAGACCTGATGTTTTAGTGTTAGAAAGCTTATTCCGTCGAAGATGCTGGGGTTGGAGGCTTTCGCTCTTCTGAAAACACCTTAAACTCTTAAACTCTTTCCTGAATAAATCAAACACACGCTGGTATATGACACGAAGCGAGGCTATCGCGTCTTCTCAGGTTAATCAGTAAAATGTTGGTATCAAAAATCTTGGTTATACCAGGGGTAAGGTTGCAGAAAAACTTGGTAGGCATATGCCGTCCCGTATTGAGGGTAGTACGGATATTCCACATACTTTTTCAGTCACGCTGGGTATCTAAATTCGAAGATTTTCGTTAGCTCACCCTGGATTTTTCTTATACTCTCTTCCTTGCCATCTTACGACGGAACAGCCTAACAACCCTAACAAGGAACAGCTGAGCCTTCTCACTGAAACACACACTAAATTGTGTTTTAAATCAACTTCAAAACACTTCAAACATACTCTCTCTCTCTCTCTCTCTCTCTCTCTTAACTACTATTGTCAAGATATTGCCGTTGCTGTTCTTATTGTTATGAGGGGGAAAAACTGCAATCGCAACTCCAATATCGTACGTCACATAGCAACGCTTAGTTAAATGTGTTGCTGAGATTGGACGTTTGTCAATGAAATTGTGTGTTGGCTGCTAGGGGGAAGAGATTCTTTTATATTGTTTCACATACAGCCACGTACCGTTAGATTGCAAATGTTGCAATAAAGCGTTAGTTAATGCTAAAAGGCTTTTTATTGAAAATCTTTGCAACTAAAGTTTCTCTTCTACTGGACTGTAACCATAAGTTGCGTCGTTAACATTTTTTATTTGAATACATAATGCTTCTGAAAGGTTATAACCTGGGTTTTGACCTTAAAATCAAATGACCAAGGTAGTTGCGAACACCTTAAAAGGATAATAAATGCCTGAAGTAGGGATATACCCTATGGGATCGAAAGTCTTAACCTAAAAACTACCATCGTAATGGCAGACCAGTTGCTACGAGTCTTATATTAACTCACATATAAACCTATTGAGAATTACACTTTTGACTGAGAAATTCTCACGACACAGTCGATACACAGCCCAATGCTCAGTTGGGTTTTTAATTATTGACATAAACCAGTCAGTATCGGTGGAAGACCAAGGTAGTGGTAAAAGAGACGCCTAAAAGTATGCAAAGCATATTGCTTACTTCAGTTATCTCCTGCATAATTCCCACAAAAATCAGCATATTACTTTTCCGAAACATGAAATCCTTCGTTACACTTCGTTTCCATCACGAATCTCAATCAGATACAACTTAAATTCACGCTTTTTGGCACCGAGTATCTGAGAACCCTCGCGAAAAGATAAATCTTGTTGTCACTGATTATAAAAATGCTAAGAACCACATCCATCTCTTATACAATCGACTAACTGAGAGCTGACTACCTGTAAGATATCGAAACCGATGTGTAATAACCCGGTCTCGCTCGACAGAAGCTCGCTACGGTTTAGTAGTAAACCAAGTAGTCCACAGTAACCAAGAGGGTAAAACAGGGTTTTATACTTTGGTTGGGCCACAATCTAAAAGCAGTCGTCTCTCAACATGGAATAAGAGTACCTTCTGGTGCGTTTGGTTCAACTTTGGTTGCGGCCATGAACTGTCTGTACGTTTATGGTGTAAAGTGCTGTCGTGGTAATGTGCCCCTTACGAAAACCATGCTGATGCGTAACTGATCACAGATGGGGTGTGAGAAGGACGGGAGCAGAAAGGACACAATTGTCTTCGCTATTGGTTAAAGGAGAGATATCGGTCGATAAGACTCTCCTTTGTTTGCAGGCTACCCCGGCTTTAGTAGCGAGACCACTCTACCGAGTTTCAACATGGTGGGTATAATTAGAGTGGTCAGAGACCAATTGAAGACATTGGAGAGATAGTCTGCTGCCGCTGTACACAAGTGTTTTAGCATCCGCATGCTTATTCCGTCGGAGCTGATGGATTTGGAGGCTTTCGCCACCTCGATAACACACTGAATATCTACCCGGGAGAAATCAAGCGTCGCGCTTGTGTTTGGCGGGCCTGGAACGCTTCTTAAAATCCTTTTTGCTACTATTTCACAATTCTACTACACTCTCTACGGCAAGTAGTTCCACTCCCTTTCAATCATTTAAACAATTAGAATTGAATAATTATTCAATGTCACAACTGGCATGGCTTATACCGAATGGAAATTCTTACCACTTTGTCTGTGAACAAATACAAACTGAAGCACTGAGCAGTCGATCCTTTGACATACATACATACATACAGGTAGTACAAGGATATATTGAATTATTTTGAATAATCGACAAGCCAATTGATGTGCATTTCTGGCTATACTCCAGAGCCACAGACTACATCCTTTATACCAGTCCACTCTCTCTCTCTCTCTCTCTCCGACCCTTTGTCCTTTAATTTTTGCTACCAGCCTTTCATCAATACTTACCCACCTTGTGGTGTTGGTAGGTAAATCTAACGATGCATTTAAGCATAAATGCAACATGCTGCAACACCGCACCGCTACCACCCACACCTGCCACGCAGTGTTTCATTTAATGGCTGGCAACATTTCGTTTGGTCTGCACTTAGAGGATGCATTTCTCCTCAATTTCCTTGTAAATGCATTTTAGCTATTAACTTTGTTCTCTAATAACACATTTTGTTGTTGTTGTTGTTGTTGTTGTTGCATGCTGCCTGCTGCAAATGAATGTTATGAAGTGTAATCATTTTGAAAATTTCAAGTATTCTGCACTTCAGCCAACTGATATCCAGACTATACACGGCATGGAACAACGAAATTTTCGCCACAAACACATATACATATGAAATCGGGCATATATGTACATATGTATGTGTGCACACATATGTTGCGCATTGCCGACGGCTATTATTCACACGCTATTGATTTCTAATTGAGTTGACTTCAAATCTGTCTGAATTGACAGGCCGAGTCAGCCAAGTGAAGCGTCGATGAGCTTGAGAGCTCATACCAAATTACACCACAACAGCGGTAGAAGCATACTTTTTGGCGTTTGCTACTCGGCGTACGAGTGCATGCATACTCCGTTATTCGTGTTTTCAGCCCAACAACGATTTCCAGCTGCTGCCATAGCTTTGGATTTTTGTATTTGTTATTGCTATTGTTGTTGTTGTTGTTGTTACTGGTTTTTGTTGTATTGAAAGTGTTTGAGGTATTGATGTATGCTCGCACACTGGGTTGCTGCCGTAGGTTGACTAATGAAATGCATTTATGCGGCGTGTTGAAGCGCATGGTAATCGTTCTATTAATGGTTTGCTCTGCATACATTCATACACATGCATATGTAGGCAATGTATTCTCTCTTTGGATTAATGTGGGCGCTTTTGTTTGTAATACATTGAATTTGATATAATAAATTGATGATGAATTGGGATTACATGTTGACAATGCAAAAAAATATTAATTTTAAAATTTAATACAATAAGAAGAAATAAAATAATATAAAATTAAATAAAACAATATAAAATAAAATAGAATTCATTTAAAAAAAATTAAACTAAATAAAGTAAGGTAAAAAATTAAATTCAATTAAGTAAAATAAAAATATTTAAGCAAAATAAAAAACAAAAAATAAAAAATAAAAAATATATAAAATAAAATATATTAATATAAATAAAATAAAAAAAATTAAAAAAATAAAATAAACTTAAATAAAAAATAAATAAAATTAAAATAAAATATTAAAAATAAAATCAAACAAAATAAAGTGAAATAAAAAAAATAAAATAAAATATAATAAAATAAATAAAGTTAAATTAAATAAAAATAAAATAAAATTAAAAAAATTAAGATAAGAATATAAAAAATTATAAATAAATATAAATTAAAATAAAATTAAAATAAGTACAATAAAATAATATAAATGAAAAAAAAATTAAATTAAAAAAAAATAAATAAATAAATAAAAAAATAAAATTAAAATTAAACAAATTAAAAAAATTAAAATAATAACAATACAACATTAAATAAGAATAAAAATAAAAATTAAAATAAACTAAAATATAATAAAATAAAATAACAAATCTTAAATTAAAATAAATTAATACCAAAGTATATAAAATGAAATCAAATTAATTTAAAAAAAAAATAAAAAAATTAAAAAAACATAATAAAAAATAAAAAAATAAGAAAAATAAAATAAAATAAAATAATTAAATATAAAAAAAAAAAATAAAAGAAAAAAAAATAAAACAAAATAAAAAAATTAAGAAAAATTAAATTAAATGAAAAAATAAATAAAAAATTATTAAAAAAATATAATGATAAAGAGTGATCCATTTAGATGTTCCCTACTTTTTTTTTCTTAAAGAAAAAAGGAAAAACACAGAAAATTCAAATTTATTCGGGAATGTTTATTATCATTCGAAAGAATATGCTTTGGCATTTATTTTTTGAAGATTATCTCTTTCAAATGTTCGCCGCGTCTACGTCTCGGATGGTCCGTCCGCTGAGTCCAATTTTCTATGACTCGTTCGAGCATTTCGGCTGGTAACTGGCGAATGACAAGCATGATGTTTTGCTCCAAGGCCTGAATCGAAGCGGGATTGTCCGCATAGACGTTAGACTTTAGACATATCCCCATAGGAAAAAGTTTAACGGTGTGATATCACACGACCCCGGTGAAAAATCGACCGGCCCAAAACGTGAAATTATCTGCTCACCGCAGTGTTCTCTCAACACATGCATTGATTGATGCGATGTGTGAGAAGTGGCGCCGTCTTGATGAAACCAAATGTCACGGAGATCACGATCTTCGTATTTCAGGCATCAAATATTCGGTTATCATAGCGCGCTCGCCATTGGCGGTCACGTTCTCACCAGCAACATTTTTGAAGAAATATGGACCGATGATTCCAACCAAACCGTTATTTTTTCTGGATGAAATGGCAGCTCTTGAATCTCTTCAAGTTGCTCTTCGTTACAAATGCGGCAATTTCGCTTTTTTACATACCCATTGAGCCAGAAATGGGCCTCATCGCTGAACAAAATTTCGCGCGAAAACGTCGGATCTTCTTGGAACTTTTCGAGGGTCCATAGAGCTTATCGATGTCGCTTGGGAAGGTCGAGCGGCTTCAGTTCTTGCACAAGCTGTATTTTGTGCGCTTTCAATGTAAGAACTCGACGTGTGAATGCGTCAAGTCGTGCCATACGACAATCCGAGTTGTTACGAACGGCGCCGAATCAACTCTACACGGTCTTCGTGTACACTCGCAGCTACAGCAGCTACATTTACTTCACTGCATGCTGGACGTGGTCTATTCGGTCGAATATTATTCAGTAATGAATGCTGTGTCTCAATATGGGAGATGGTGTTGCGAATAGTATGCTCAGTACACCGATTATGTTGACCATAAGTTGAGCGAAGCGCGCTCGAAACACATTCTTTACAGAACGTGAATTTTCGTTGAGAAAGTTGATTGATTTGTAAACGTTGTCCAGGCTTAAGTCTTTCCATGATGAAATGCCACTGGCAATAAAATAAAATTAAATTAAAATTAAATTAAATAAAATAATATTAAATTAAGCTAAAAAAAATAAATAAATTAAAATAAAGTAATAAATAAAATGACTAAAATAAAATAAAATAAATAAAATAAAATAAAACTAAAACAAAAAAAAATTAAATTAAATTAAAAAAATTAAAAAAAAATTAATTTAATTAAATTAAATTAAATAAAACAAAATAAAATAAAATAAAAAAATAAAACCAAATAAAATAAAATTAAAAAATTTAAATAAATATAATAAAATAAAATAAAAAAAAATAAAATTAATTCAAGTAAAGTAAAAATAATAATTAAATTAAATAAAACAAAATAAAAAATGATAAAATATATAAAAGAAAAGAAAAAAATTAGATTAAATTAAATATTATACAAAATGATTTTTACCCCTTTTTTCCTCGTATTCTGCTTGTTGTTGCAGTTTGCTTTGCCATATATTACTATTTGAGTTATGAATGTTACTTCAAAATTGCTTTGGCCCAAAAATCTAAATAAATTTGATAAAAGTAATAAAGTACAGAACGTTTTCATATTAGCATTAGAATAACCGTAAAATAATTTTGAAACCAGCAAACGCACACACATTTTTCAAAAACCGATTTATCTAGCTTCAACATGCACTACAATGCGGGCATGCACCAACACATAAATATATAGAAATAAAAATCCTTAGACATACATAGATGGCCCCATGCATAGCGTACTCATAACATGTGTATGTATGTATGTATGCGTTTAGTTGAGAGAAAATATGTTTGTTTTGGTTTTTCCAACACTGAGCTGCATAGCGATTTATTACTTTGGAATTTCAATCTTAAATTTTGCCATTTATTATCCAAAATAGTAACAAAATCAAATGAATGGGGTGGAACGAGGAGCTAGAAAACCCCAAATGGAGGAGGGACTAAAAGAGGAGAGAAAAACTCAGGCAAAAGGGAGGGAGCGGACATCCAAAATACCGTAAGTTCTTCATAGGGCTGCAGGACTGCCTGTTTGCCACCCCAACTAAAAGCCAACAAACTAAACAAACTGACCGTACCGAGCGACCATACTGCACGACCGAGCGACCAACAAACATGCAAATAGCAAACAATCAGTCAAACAAACAAACCAAAATACATAGAAATAAGTCAAGTATGCAAATTCAAAACTGTAAAATGAAATGAAATAAAACTGTAAATATTCGGCATTACAGTACGGGTAACTAACTGACCGGCAGTCAAGTGGGTGTCAAGCGGGCGTCCAGAGCGCTGCAGACTTAGAAATGACACAACACAATAACGAGAGATGCCGGAAGGGGGGGTGGATACAACAAACGACGATAACTAATATATATAAATTACCTTTTGATAAATCTGAGTCATTCATATGTGTAAAAAACAAAAACAAAAACAAATAATTTGCGCAAATACACATTTCCACTTATACTGCTGTCGTTGCTTTTGTTGTTGTTCTAGTTGTTGTGGTTGTAGTTGTGCTTTTCCGCACATATCAGTTTGGAGAAACCCGCAATTGTTTGGGAAGAAAAGAACTGAGCTAAAGCTTATGTGCTGCTGTAACGGATGCGATTGCACCGGAATCTTCGGCGAAACCGAAACTTTTGAATTTGTCTTTTCAGAGCTGAGAGACGGAGTGAAATGGAGTTGGCACTAAAGCTCTTGAGGATTTGGAGCTGTGTCGTGCTTAGTATAGCGGAGTGGAAGTTAGGAGACGCGATCGTACTACATAGTCTTGTTTTCTTCTATACCGAAGATTTGTTGAATTTTCGTGAAGTTTATCGGGGACAGTGCCGGAGTGGAAATCAGATGTGGAATAAAAAACCTTTGTTCTCTAGTCGGTGAAGGAAGTTATTCAGAAAGAGCTACATTTACGGTGCTATGAATATCGGGTTTCGCGGTAAGCGAAGCCGAAGAAAGTCGGTCTGTTCAAAAATTTACCCACGTTAAGGCATGCTTGTCGCAAGAGGCAACTAAAATCCAATTGTTCGTGCGACAGTCGGGACTCTATATCTAAAGAACGACGGATTTTTTCCGTCGAATTGGTCTTAACAACCGTACCGTGAGTTCTGCGTTCTCCAGATTAGGCAAAGAAGCGAAGCGAATGTGGCTGGTAGTGAACGAGGGCAAGACGAAATATCTCCTGTCATCAAATAAACCACCATCTTATTCGCGACTTGACGCACTCCCACGTCACTGTTGACAGTCACAACTTCGAAGTCGTAGATAATTTCATCTAGCTGTGAACCAGCATTAACAACAACAGAATCGCCAACAGGACTGAGGAGATAATTGAAAAGTAAAGTTCTCTTTCGACGAACCAAAACCAAACTCTACAAGCCGCTCTTCATTCCCGTCCTGACATATGGTGCAGAAGCCTGGACGATGTCTACATCCGATGAGTCGGCTTTAGAAGTTTTCGACAGAAATATTTTGTGTAAGATTTATCGTCCTTTGCGCGTTGGCAACGGCGAATACCGCAGACGATGGAACGATGAGCAATACGAGCTATACGACGTCATTGGCATAGTTCAGCGAATCAAGAGTCAGCGGCTACGCTGGCTATGTCATGTCATCCGAATGGATGAAAGCGCTCCAGTTTTGAAAGTATTCGATGGAGTACCCGCTGACGGAAGCAGAGGAAGAGGAAGACCTCCACTCCGTTGGAAGGATCTGGTGGCGGGCGACCTGGTATCATTTGGTATTTCCAACTGGCGCCAAACAGCAAAGAGAAGAAACGAGTGGCGCACTATTGTTGACGATGCTATAATCGCGTAAGCGGTGCCTATGCCAAAGAAGAAGAAGACAGAAATATTACCCCAACATCGATTTATGGAGTATTTTTGGGGTTATAAAAACAAAAGCAGGGTCTCTCATCACCTTCATTAACGCTGTTCCCGTGAATGTATTCATCGTAATCTAACCACCATCTACAACAGGTTCATAACTCAAGCTGCCACGCGAATTTCGGTTAATACTGGTACGGTTAATGTCTGAATACTGTACTACAGCAGACTTGATTCCGACATAACCAACATATTTACGGCAGGCAATGAATTCCCGCACGGCCTTAAGCCGCTCTGTGCATATCTACTAAAACTCATTTACCTCAAATTCAACTGCCACTGCTCCGGAACACGGACTAGCTTTACCTGCTACTGAGCAAAGTTAGCTGGCCGCAATAACAAATATGCAGCAGACCCTGTATTAAGCTAGTGAGAATCGGAGCTCGATTCACCGCTGAGGTAAACCAAATTTGCGATCAGTTGTTTGCAGAGGAAAACGTATGGCAAAATGAATTGCCGACTAATATCCATCGGATGTCGAATATAAGCATTTTAAGGCTTTTTTTTTTGTAAATACCGAGATTGAATATATTTTCTAAACAACAATTTTGTCTCTATTTCATGTCGTACTCAAGCATAATTCCTTTTACGACCCTCAGGTTAATAGGTATAGGAACTGTTATGATCCAATTGTATTTTCAGGTTGTCTCTGTTCGGGGAGGTGATCTCTGAGAGAAGTTTAATATTTGTTTTGTCGGGAAATTTCTCTCGCAACAAAGGCATATTCGCTTGTGTCGTGTAGCATTTGGCACCATCTTGTTGGAACCACATATCCTCCAAGTGGTGTTCTTCAATTTCAGGCCAATAAAGTCGGTTATCATACGACCATAGCGCTCCGAATCTACAGTGATATTCTCGCCGTTATCGTTTATAAAGAAATAAGGTCCAAACACACTTCCAGATCAAGAAGATCTCCTCAATTACTTAAGGATTCTGGGAGCGACAAATGCGAAAATTTTGCTTATTTACGTATCCACCGAGTGAGAAATGTACCCCGTCGACGACGAAAATTTTGTTGGAAGCATCGCGTTCCATTGCTTGCTGTTCAAGCAACAATTCGACGGAACTGCGGCGTTGTGAATGGTCACCTGGCTTTGGTTGCTGTGTGAGCTGGACTTTATATGGATGCTGGTGTAACTCCAAGTGCAAAATACGCCATTATCTTTGCCGTAAGAAAGTCCCAGCTCTCGAAAAAAGTCTGAAAAGACAAATTCAAACGTCGAGAAATAGACACATCGGGCCTTCGTCTACACTTTCATCTACAGCAGCGATAATTGAGGTGGAAGAAGCAAAACGACCTTACAATATCTGTAACCGATCCAGCCTCTAGATTTCAGCCAGCCTGTGTACTGCGTAAACAATTGTGATTTTTTATACTTAGTAACTTTATAGAGTCTATCTGTTCCAAGTGGAGCGGCAATTTCTTTTATGAATCTCTCTGTATGAAGCCAGTGTTGTACTTACCGAAATGTTGTGAAAGGCGTCGTGTTAGTTCCAGGCTTTTAAAACTAAAATCAATTCTACAGAACAGAAATTAGCGGAACCTTATTTGGAGCAGCCAAACCGGCTTGTCGGCGGCCGCGTTAGCCGAGTGGTTAGTATTGCGTACTGCCATTCGAACTTCCTGGGTTCAATTCCAGGTTCGAGCAACATTCAAAATTACAGAAAATAAATTTTTCTAATGGCGCTCAGAGGCGGCTTAGCGTAAACTGTAGATCCCTTCATTTGTTGGTAAACTGGTGGAGGAGCACGGCCTAAAATCGCTTCAGCGGTTACAAAGCGCCAAGCATATATGTAAACCAGCTTGTTTGACCTCTCGGAACTGAAGTCAACATCCACCACTGATCAGACAACGATTTTAGTTCACTTATACGAGCGAAATTCAAAGAAAAGTCCGCGCACTCGGCACCAATTTCGACATCTTTTCCTACAACGCTAAGCTATTTCACAAACAAATCTGCTTGTTGCAGTCCAAGCGTGCAACTCGGTGGCGCGTCAAGCTTGCGGACATAACAAATATCTATGTATTTGTCCAAAAAGTGCACAGTTGCATTTTATTTCTGACATATTTGTTTGCTCGCTCATGATATTTTTCTACACTGGCATGTGGGGCTGGCTGGCTGTTGCTGTTGTTGTTGTTGTTGTTAGTTGCATTTTATAAATATATAAGAAAACACATTTGCCACACACGTCCAAGTATTTGGTTTATGTCTGCGTTTCCCTTAGCTAAGCACGCTCTTCCTCTTCCTCTCACTCTCTCTCTCTCTCTCTCTCACTCTCTCTCTCTCCTCCTGGTTCCTTCTGTAGAAATGGTAATATATTTTTGCAAGCGTCACACACGCTTGAGAAATCTATTCGAACGTAAATCAATCCACATGCATCAACGTACAGGACACGCAAAGCTTTTGGATGCCGTCTCGCCCAACCCGGCGCCCGCCCACCGGCGGTCATTTCGTCACAACAGAGCGCAAGTAAGTGCCGGTAGGCACATATACCCATTCGTGTGTCCAGCGGTATCACACCACCAACCACTCTTTGGTAGTTTACTTGCCACTAACTAGCCGTATCGTTTGGCTGAAGAAAGCCTGATTACTTAAACACATACTATGCCTCTGTTGAATTTTGAAAATCTCACACCAGTTTCACTTCTCAACCGGTGACCATGTGGCATTGCCATTTCTTTCATTTGCTTCTCCTGTCAACTTCAATTTTAGTATTTTCTTTGCCTACGACAAAAACCAATTGCTTGGCTTAGCTGGGCCATTGGTCGCCTGCCGGCGTAGCTATAAAAATGATTTTTGCTTTGTCGTAATTCATTTTGTTTGTTTTCGAATTTGAGCTCTGTTTCCCTCTGTTTGCCTCCAATGTCAGCAGTTCTCCATCGCCAGTTTTGGTCGTTGGTCACGCAACTTCATTTGATTTGTTCTGTTGCCAGTCAGTCCACTTGGCACTGGCGCTGTTCGTTGGTGCTTTCGATTACAACCTTTTCGGGTTACAAATCTTTAGCCTAACTTGAGGTATAGGTTTGACCAGGGTACTGTGTGTCTGTTTTGACATTGGTCAGCCATGTTGAATATCTTCAAATTCTTAACGTGTGGCCGAAGTGAACTCTGAGGGAACACGTCCCATGTGTTCAGTAACCTTCGACGACGGCATACTTTACTTAGAGCATACGGTAATAGGTCGATCGTGCTGGAATGCTCGGTCACCTGAATGTATTAATAAGATGAACGGCGACCAGAGCTTATCTTGTCATATAAACAGAAGTTTTTCACCAGGCAATAGAGAATCTCGCAAGCGGTTCCTCGGTTGAGAGGACGACGCTCGAATTCATTTGTCGGAGAAAGTAAAATACTTGGAAACAAACATAGATAGGAAACTGTCCCGCCATCACCTTGAGTTGTGGTCTCTGTCACCAAGTAGTGCGCTGGATCTACGTAACTATAGGAAATCCATTTTGCTTTGCAGGGTTTTCGTTTGGTAGAAGTCGCTGGTAAGTGTTTCTTACCTAAGCAGCTGGAAAACGCTCAACACATGTCTGCACACATTAACCCTGGCGCTTAACACCATATGTGGTATAAAATCTGCAGTTACTGCTCTCTGTGGGTCTACCATTGTAGAAGTCGCTGTTGTACTCAGAGAGTCTGAACCCTTAGTCGGCTCGAGTGTAACACATGCCGCTGTTATTGTCGGATTCAACTTCAGATCAAACTGGATGGGCTATAACGCCGAGCTCGCTCCTACTCAGCCGCAATCTCTGCGGTGGTTTTCAGGCGGGGATTGCTACTATCAAGATAGGCGAGTACACATTGCTTCAGAGGATGGTTTCTTAGCGGCGGACCAATCAATATTTATGCAGAGAATCAAGCTCAAGGTGAACTCCAAAATTGTATCTGCTTCTGAACAGGTGGACCTTGAACCAATACAATGAGGCTAGCATATTCACATGTGAGGTTGCGATATCCTTCCGGCATAAGATGAACCGTGGAGGGTAAGGGGAACTCCGTGCCGTCCAAAAATTAAAACTCTCTCACAGAATAGATGTTCCGACTGTGCTTTGGGAGAGGTGCATTCAAGTGGTAAGACTTGAGATTTTATAGGATCTTCACTATCGTAGTTGTTTCGGAGTGAAGAGCGAGTCATCTATACACAAGCTATCCCACGTTTGAGAAGCTTAAACCCACAATTCTCGACTCGCATAAGTTTCGCAACACAGCGGAGTTAAAAGACGTTCCAATTGGGCACATTTGCAGATTTGTAGCATACAACCGACAAGTTTTGTGCATATATGGGGGATCTTCTTGGGATTAGCCACTTCTGCCAGGTTAAACCTAGCTTAACGATGGGTTTAAGAACAAGATTTTTACGTGGTTAGGTCTAGCCCTGACCTAGATCCCTTTACCTCTCTGTCAAAGCGCGCACTGCCACTCACACGGCTGTATAAAACCTCATCCTGAGTTCTCTATGCTGTGTTTGCGCAGAACTATAGTTGCATACTTTCTTTTCCACAATCACTTCGTAGACAAGGTAAAACTTAAATAAATGGAAATTCAAAAGAAGAGGCGTGAAGAATTTCTTCAAGGCTTAGTCGAAGATTGACAAAATTGCTGTTAATGGAGTTCAGTCTTCCAGAGCCGTGCTTCGGAGGATGACTGCCGTATTTACAGAAGGTGCTATGGTAATGAGCTCAAATTTTGACAAAACCAACATCAAAACTTAAAGAAAATATATTAAAAACTCTTTGTAAGGAAATAAAAGCTCCTCATAAGGAGCAACCAACCTTTCAGAGGCAGTCCTGAAGGTCCTTTCAGTCAATTTCGAATATCTGAAATCAGCATTTCTAACTCCAAGTCATAGCAGTATTTAAAGCGAGGTTAAGCTCAGCAATTTGAGTTCCATGATGAACAGGAAATGTTCTAGAAGGCTTCTGACTTCTGGGAGAACACAAAACGAAGTGAAGGTACCTACTAACACCAGTATTTCCTCTGTCGGAGTTCAAAAAGTAAAATTTTACTCTCCCCCAACGCACGTTCAGAACACCAACTCCGTGCGTGAGTTTTGACCTTGAGATGGCAATGAGCTTTCTCTACACCACAAAAGCACACGTTCACAGTTTCAGAGATCACTTTGAGCTTGACTCTCTGCATAATTATTACTATGTCTCTCAGAAACCATCCCATAAAGCAGTGTGTACTCGTCTAACTTGATAGTAGCAACCTCCGCCTGAAAACCATCGCAGTCCTGCCATATAGAGATTGTGGCTAAGTAGAGGCGAGCTCGGCATTGTAGCTCCTCTCTGACTCTTCATATGAGGCGAATATCAAGCGACTCTTTCTTTATCAGGGAAGGGTAGGTGATTGCACTTCCTCTACAACTTTCACAAATATTGGTGGTTTTTAGGTGGTCATTATATGGTTGGAACTCATGCAGTAAGGACGTGAAATTATTTGGGGAAGCAATTGAAAGTGGGCTCTTCCTTGTTTACAAAGCTGAAATGGACTTATTTTGGCTCAGATAAAGCGGAATATGTTTAAGAATTCTCAAATAGCCTCTGCACCACCACGAACCCAGTCTCCGTATGCTATTTTTAACCAGATCATACTTTCCAGTCAGTACTCTTATGAATTTGAGACTTGCTTAGCAATTTTCAAACCCTACGCCAGCTCGCCGAATACGCATTGGGGGCAAGCAATGCATATACAGAACTTGCAGTTGCCTCCACTACTAAGCTGAGAGTAGATTCAGGGTTGCCGAACTGCATTTGGTTCCTTGGCGTACAAAAACTCTGTAATTTGAGTCTTCTGCTCATTGAGATATTCTATCGGTACTAACCTTCCAGCTATAGCCTCGGCACTACTACGAGCCCGCTCTTCGCATGCTGTTTTAACCAGATCATCATTTCCAGTCAGTACTCTTATGAATTTCAGGCTTGGTTGAGCAATTTTGAAAACCCTACGCCAGCTTGCTCCTTGCAGTGTGATGCAAAAATTTTCCAAACCCGACACACAGTGCCCGCTCAGCTGCTGTGGTTTTCGATTAGAAATTTCATTTACCAAAAACTTGTTTACAATTCCTTGCAGCAAAGAAAGTCAAAAGATTCGTTAGCTGTAGATTTAAGGTTGGGTCAAGCGGATTGCGAGTAGCAAAGGCCAGTTGCAGTGTGTGTGTGTGTGGAATGCATTACAAACTAAGTCAAATTGTTGCAATTTGCCAAACGTAACACACACACAAACAACAACTAACAAATGATGGACTAACGCAGTGAAGGGTGCTGCCGCTGCAGCAGTGTGTTGCAGCCAATCTCGCCAATTTCCCACGCAACTGAGAATGCAACTGGCCAACCACAACAGCTATGCCTTGTTGACTGCTTTCATTGCTTGTTGCGCGTGAGAGAGAGGGGTGCAGGAGCAGAAGAGGGATTCACTAATTTGTATTGCAAAGCGAAGAAAAATTGCTTTTAGCAAGAGGCACGAGACGAGTGCGGGCTTATGCGTGTGGCGTAGCGGGGGTGCAATACAAAATGTGCTCCACTGCTGCTAAGGGGCGACAAGCGCTCATTGCAGTTTTTTTTTGTCTTTTTTTTTTGGAATTTTCTCTTCTCCATTTCTGCTTCTTCTACTTCTTCATCATCTTTTCCCATCTGATTCGACCACTGATTTGTTTCATTTTCAGTTTCGTTTGAAATTTCCTATGAATTGTAGATGCAATCAAGAGTCCAACTAGCAACAGATAAACAAACAAAGCAAGAGCTTTTAGTCGCCTAAACGGAATCTGCAGTGAGTGTACACTTAGTAGGAAGCCTCCGAAGGGCGTAAAGTCAGCAGAGTTGCATATGAGCTCTGAACTGAATCCATTTTTTTGTTTACTGTGAATTGGCGGCCTGTAAGGCATGTGGAGCTCACACACTTCTTGCTGATCCGCATTATTTGTGTAACTAATATCTGGGCTGTGGTGGTGAGAGTTGCTCAACATCTCGTTGAAGGTTCTCCCCTGGTATACTCATCTAAATGCAACTGCAGAGCTTCACAAAGTAGCGCATACCTCACGTAACACATACTTACTGGCAAAAGCAGTCCAAAGCATTTTTCACTTGTAAACGTTTATGGCATTTTGGATAATGCCGAAATCCACATTAATCAGCCAGAAATTTGTTTCGTTTGGATTACTTGGTCATGTCTATTCAAGGTAGCGAGCCATCGGTGGACACTACAGTGCTAACGAGTTTGCTTTACCCAACCATTGATTGCAAGAAATGGGTAGGGGCATTGCTCTAACCACAAACGGTCAGTTCTCGAACTGATCGTACTCTCAAAAACTTAGTTAACGCTGGGGGAGCACTTCAAAGTGAACGGACGCGATGTGTTGACTTGTTCCGACGCAAATCGCTGAGGTGAGGGAGGTTATGTTCGATCTTAACCTCAGCAACTTTCACTTATACTCTGGGCTCTGACCGGTCATTAACAGTTTGGAGTCCACGGCTGAGTTTAAAGATCTCAAGGCAGACGTTGCTCTAACCACAAACGGTCAGTTCTCAAACTGATCGGACACACATAAACTTAGTGGACGCTGTGGGAGCACTTCAAACTGAACGGCTGCGAGGGGAAGAAGGTTATGCTCGTTCTTAAGCTCAGCAATTTTCACTTATACTCTGGGCTCTGGCCTGTCATTAACAGTTTAGAGTCCACGGCTGAGTTTAAAGATCTCAAGGCAAGCCCACATCACTTTGTGTTGCGATTTAAGAACTCTGAAGGTCGTAAACATTACGAAGCACTGCAGCATTGATCTGGTATGTTGGATAGAGATATAAAAATATGTAAAAGAATAGACAACGACTCACTTAGTCCATTGGTGTCTATTCTGGTCCTCACAAGTCGATCTACCCTGTGACTCTCATTTATGTGCTTTTGTGATCTGTTTTGTTCAGAGATCCCATGCTAGGCTGAAACAATCTTGGAACATATTTTTAAAAATCTTAAGCCCCTCATGTGAAACTCGCTGATATTTCTTTCATAGGGATTGGTTTCTAAATGGCGGGTTACCAGCACCGCGTATAACTTCGCTACGCGAAATCACAAGCACAAGACTGATAGCTGCTCGCGGTCATCAAATAATTCTAGGACGCCTCACGATATCTTCCTTTCTTTTGGGCTCCGCATGGATTACGTGCTGCTCCACGCACAAGTGTTGCTCACGTGGGCAGGTTTTGTTTCGAAGACACAAAAGTGTGCATTGAGTATAACCCTGGGGACCAGAAGCATTTCACCTCTTATATCTTCTCCCAAAGAACAAATACCATAGCTCCATGGCGGGCAGCTGCGGATGAGTCGGTACTAGAACTTTGAGAGGGAAACAGTTCGCGCACAATTTTCAGGGACCTTTGCTGACGACTAACGACGGCGACTGCCACAGACGATAGAACGATGGGCTGTGCGTGATATGCGGTAATATTGACATAGTTCAGGGTAAAAGAGAGAAAGAGAGTTATGCTTTCCGAATGGATTAACATACATACAAAAGAGCTTTGAAAGTAATCGTAACAGAGGAAGCGAGTGAAAGTCTCACTCTGTTGGAAAGTAGAGGGGAGGAGCGAACTGACTTCATTTGGTGCCTCCAATTGGTGCCGAACCGCACTGAAATTGAAAATATTCTTTACCAAGAATCTTTTATATATATATATTTGGCGTTTTCTAACCGCAGAAGCTATTTTTGGTCGAGCACCTACACCAATTTGTGTTTTTGTAAGAGAGACCTAAAGCTTATTCTGAGCCGCCTTCGTACGACCGATGGATTTTTATGAGGAGCCTTCTATGTCAATTCAGAAATACACTCGGCGGGCTTGACATTCCCTGCCGATGGGCGACCGCAATTAGAAAAATGTATTTTGTATAATTTTGGTTGTTGGTCGAACTTGAGCTCAAACCCTGGCCTTCCGAATGGCAGTACGCAATGCTAACCACTCGGCTGTAGCGGCCACCAATAACTATTTTACTGTATAATTAAAAGAGGGAATCTCTATGGGAAGTCTCCGCCAGCTACTTATCCTTTAAGCATAGCTTCATTTCAATTAGCTGCACAAGTACTTAATTGGCAATTTGTAAATTTTTCAGACAATTTCAAAAGCTAATTATACAGCCTCTTAATTAAGTTATTTCGCTCAACAATATTCATTGGCTAAGAGATATCAAATTTACTTCATTTCTTTCTCATTTAAGCAGCTATCTGAACTACCTGTAAGCAATAATTGTTTGATAATTAGCTATGTGAACACGAAGTAAGCTAATTAACATAGAAAAATAAAGCAATTTCAGTACAACTGCAATTTCTAGTGATCGATAACATATGAATAACTTCTTAACTCTTGGTCACAGCTTCTTGAGGTGGTGAAATTAATGCATGAAGAGTTCCGTGCACGTAAATTGCATAAGACATGAGGCTACAGCCGGATTATAACTACGTTTTGTGAATTTCTGCTAAAACTACAATTTTTTACGCTTCGATATCATACTTTCTTCTTCATCCACGCATAAGTTAAGTTGAACAACTTTGAGCTGTCAAAATGACAGCTGTCAGTGCAACACAGCTGTCATATTTGATAAACTTGTTGTAAGACTACGCTGCACATACAAAGAGTTTTCAAAATAAGTGTTGCATATTTTCGACACAATCTAGAAACTAAAAAGAAATATATATATATATTTATATAACAGGTCAATTGAAAAGTCTCCGTACTACCTAGAAAAACACATTTCTTTGCCAAAATTCAATTCTTTCTATTCAACATAGTTCCTTTCACGGGTGATACACTGATCGAAGTGACGCTCCAACTTTTCGATGCCATTTTTGTAGCAAGATTTGTCATCCACTTCAAAATAGAACTCAGTTTCTGTGCTGACGTCTTCATTCGACGAAAATTTCTACCCAGCGAGCATTCTTTTGAGATGTGAAAACAGGAAGATAGTCGCTGGGGAGCCAGATCTGATAAGTATGCTGGCTGTGGGAGTAATTCGAAGCCCAATTCATGAATTTTTGCTATCGATTTCATTGACTTGTGACACGATGGATTGCCTTGGTGAAATAGCATTTTCTTTCTCTGCAAAGGCGGTCGTTTTTCGGCGATTTCGTTCTTCAAACAGCCCAATAGTGCTATGTAATAGTCGCTGTTGGTCGCTGGGGCTTCCTTTTTTTTAGTAGTCAATGAAAATTATTCCATGCGCACCCCAAAATGCAGGCTCCACAAGCTTTGCCAGCCGATTGTTGCATTTTTCAACGTTTTGAAGCGGGTTCATGGTGTGCAGTTCACCCGCATGACTGTCGATTGGAGTTCGGAGTGAAATAATGGAGGCATAGTTCATCCTTTGCCACATATCGATGCAAAAACTTGGGTTTATTACGCTTGAGCAGCTCCAAACACTGCCTCGACGGATCATCAACTCGTATTGTTTTTGGTCAAAAGTGAGCTCGTACGGCACTCACTTTGCACAGAGCTTTCTCATACCCAAATGAATCGTCAATGATATCAGTTGATATCTTTAGAGTGCCTGCTATTATATTCAATTTCAATTTACGGTCATTCAAAATCATTTTGAGGATTTTTTTGATGTTTTCATCGGTAACGACCTCTTTTGGGCGTCCGCTGCGTTCAGCGTCTTCGGTGTTCCTTTCACTACGTCGAAACTTAGCATACCGCAGTCCTTGATGGTTGATTTTCCTGGGGAAAGTGTATGGAAACTCGTCATCAAGCCAAGTTTTAGCTGCAACTGTGTCTTTCCCCTTCAAAAAGGCAATAATTTTTCAACACGCGAAATTCCTTTTCATCCATTTTTTTCACAATAACAAAAATTGCTTCACTCAAAATGCTCTATAATTCACGAACTAATGATCTGACAGCTGTCAAATTTATGCAGGCGCCTTTTGAAGGTTAGGGCTAACTAAAAATCAGATGGATTTAATTCTAGTAGCGCCATCTATGTGTCAGTCTGGGTACTTTCCAATTGACCTGTTACATATGTGTGTATTCAGAATTTTTATTTTACTTTACACTTTGTTGACTTAAGTTTTTGAAGCGCACTTTTAACGGTGTGCAGTATTTTACTGTTTTTTTTTTTTCAACAGACATTTATCTACCTCTTGGTAGCCTTCGAAATATAACTTCATATGTGTTAGCTCTGTAGGAAAATGGTTACGTACTGAGTCAATTATATAAAAGGAAATATATTTTTCTTATTATTTAAATTTTTTTCTATTTTTAATAAAACATTCAGGCCGATTTTACTACGGATTTTAAATTTAATTTTCCGTTTTCCTTTAATGTAAATTTTGTTTTTAATTTTTTTCGCGTGGCCCTCTTTTCGATTGCAACTTTGGCAAGAACTTTTGAAATGTTATGTTCAACTCGCCGCCTATCTGCGAAGTGCCAGGCTGTGATATGCACTTGTCAGGCGAGTTTTGGTTAGTTCATGTTGCAGATATATATGTTTTTTTGTCTTTTTTTTTGTTTGTTGTTAAATGCCATATGTTCTGGCATTTCTTTTCTTAATTTGCATTTTGTAAGAAATAAATCTGGAATTGAAATTTTGCCTCAGGCATTTTTTCGGGTGTGAGAAAGGCTGCTTTATTACCTCTTTTCTTGAAAAAAATATTCCATATTTTAAAAATTTTATAAATGTATTCTTATAAATAAAGAGCGACCCATTTCCAGGTTTCCTACTCTACTAAAGAAAAAAAAAACAGAAATCTCAAATTTAATGGGGAATGTCTATTATCATTCGAAAGAACATTATTCGGCATTTATTTTTTTGAAGATTATCTCTTTCAAATGTTAGCCGCGGCTACGTCTCAGATGGTTCATCCGTTGAGTCCGTTCAATTTTTGATGACCCGTTCGAGCATTTCGACTGGTAACTGGTGAATAACATGCGTGATGTTTTGCTCCAAGGCCTTAATCGAAGCAGGATTGTCCGCATGGACTTTAGACTTTACATATCCACACAGGAAAAACTCTAACGGTGTGATATCATATGATCTTGGTGGCCAATCGACCAGCCCAAAACGTGACATTATCTGCTCACCAAAGTCTTCTCTCAGTAAATCTATTGATTGATGCGATGTGTGGGAGGGAAGTAGCATGGCGCCGTCTTGTTGAAACCAAATGTCGCGGAGATCACGAGCTTCAATTTCATACATCAAATAGTCGATTATCATCGACATTAATTTTGAAGAAATATGGACCGATAATTCCACCGGCTCACAAATCACACAATACGTCAGTCCGAGTTGCTGCGAACGGCGCCAAATCGACTCTTCACGGTCTTCGTGTACACTCTCAGCTACGGCCGCTATATTTTCTTTACTGCGTCGTGCTGGACGTGATCTATTCGGTTGAATTTTATCCAATAATGAATGCTGGGTCTCAAGATTGGTGATGGTGTTGCTAATGGTACGCACAGTAGGTCGATTATGTTGACCATAAGTTGAACGAAGCGCGCGAAGCACATTTTCGTTGCGAAAGTTGAATGATTTGTAAACATTGTTCAGGCGTAAGTGATGAAATGCCAAACAATATTGAACTTAAATGACATGACAGCTTGACACGATTCACGCGTGATCTGTCGAAAAAAGGCTATTGAAAAAAGTATCTCTATCTGGATCATCCTTCATATACAATTGTACGAGGCATATCCAGGAATTAAGAGTTAACGATAGCCGAGGGTTTTCTGTGATTGTTTTGTGTAGTCAAGATTTGTAAATTTTGCAGAAACATCGTAGTGGGTTGATCCACAGTCAATCTGTGATCGTCACAGAGCGAATTTTCGTGTTTTTTTTTAAGATATTTCGTCAGCCACAAATGAAGGTCTTACGCTTTCCTGTTCATAATGTACAGACGTATGACTGTTTGTTTAAACTTGTGCCAACACTTCTACGAGTATATAATCGTAGCTTTATCCCCATATCCGGTTTTCATCTCACTACAAATCTCAAACGGCGGTTTTCCCTTTCAACGAATGAACCTGCATATTTTACACTTGGCGGGAGATTGGACGAAACGTGTTGTTCGACAGTTTTCAGAAGTACTATTTGAAGAGCAGAGAAATGTGGCGTTTTCAACATGCCGAAAATAAAATCCCTCCGGATAAGAGCCGCAGCACATTTCCCTTCTGGATTTCCCTCGTTTGTCTTTGCTAAAAGTTTGCTGTTTTCTGTTATTATGTTGTAATTTATGGTTTTAGGCGAGCTCAGCCACGAGATGCCGAGATATGGATTCGCGATTTTGCCACCATTTCACATTGATAAGAGCCACGCGCGCACTTTTAAGATTTTTAGGAGTTAAAATAAAATATTTTACAAAAATTAAGTTTTAGTCTTACCACAAGCATAATTATGATGTTAATGAAATTTTGAGTTTAAAAAATCGAGTTCAAAGTGTATTTTGGACGAAGTGTAACAATCAAAAAAATTTTTTTTTGATGTCGGAAGCAATGAAGGAAAATCGAAAAAAAAACCAAAGGTTATGAGCCTGCAGGGAGTGCTTCTTCAGCGAATTATGTACTTCATTACCTGTACTTTAATAACATTGCTGCTAGTCAAAGGAACATCATCCTTACCACTACTAAGTACCAAAAGTGATGTGAGCTATGAACCAGCGGATTCTATTTGCTATAAGGAGGAGTGCGAGTGCTGATAGATTTCAAACAAAATGTACATTTTCTGACAAAGATGGAAAAATATTTTTGGATAAATTCGAAAACACAATTCAAATCGAATGCGTGGACAACCAAAATAAATACGAAAACACAATTCAAATCGAATGCGTGGACAATCCAAAAAATATCAACGAAATTTTAGACAATCTACCAACACTACAATGGTACGAGTATCATCATGTAAAGTGCGCCCTGCAAAATTGTGCACTGTTGCCGAATATACATAAACTTAAACTTAAAAAAAAATATAAAAAAATTTAAAAAAAAAATTTAAAAAAAAAAATTTAAAAAAATAAAAAAATAAAATAAAATAAAATTATTTAATACAAAAATAAAAATAAAAAATAAAATGATAAAAAATAAAAAAAGATTAAAAAAAATATTTAAAAAAAATTAAATTAAAAAAAATAAATAAATAAAAGAGAAAAAAATAAAATTTAAAAAAATAAAATAAAATAAAATAAGATAAATAAATTAAAATGAAATAAAATAAATTAATAGAAAAAAATTAAAAAAATTAATAAATTCAAAAAATAAAATATATTAAACACAATAAAATAAAAAAAAAAAATGTTTTTGAAAATATGAACAAAAAAAAATTAAAAAAAAATATTAAAAACATTAAAATAAAATAAAATTAAAATAATTAAACTAAACTAAAATAAATTAAAATAAAAAAAATAAAATAATAGAAAAAAATAGCTAACTAAAAAAAATTAAATAAAATAAAATGAAATATAATTGAAGAAAAAAAATTAATAAAATAAAAATAAAAAAATAAAAATAATAAAAATAATAAAAAATAAAAAAATTAAAATAAAATAAAATAAAATAAAATACAATAAAATAAAATAAATTAAATTAAATTAAATTAAATTAAATTAAATTAAATTAAATTAAATTAAATGACATAAAATAAAATTAAATTAATTTTAAACAAAAATAATATAATAAAATAAAAATTACAACAAAAAAATTATATAAATATAATAAAATAAAATAAAATAAAATAATATAAAAAATAAATAAATTTATATAAATAAAAATAAAATAAAAATTACAAGAAAAACATTTTAATTTAATATTTATTTTATTTTTGTGAATTAATTTAAATTAAATTTATTGAAATTAATAAAAAAGGTACGGTAAATATTAAATAAAATAAAATAAAATAATTCGGTTTATTGTACAAATAGGAGCATAAGTACCGTTAAATTAATGTTAAGAAGAAATATTTTATTACAGCTTTTCGATAAAGGTGAGTTATACTAACCTCGACAGCCGCCATATCCGTGTGGTTACCATTGCTTACTAGCAATAGAAAGGCCGGTATTGGAGTCTTGGTTTGATTAACATCAAAAATTATAGAAAATTATTTTTCTAATTGCTTTTGCCCCTCGGCAGAGAATGTCAAGCACTCCGACTTGATAAAAAAAAATTAATGAATGAAAAAAATACGCTGGATATGTGTATATGTAAATATTTCAATCGTAGTCAGAGTCTTAATCGCTTATAGGGTATCTACGATATACGAATTTAGCAAAAAACATATTTCTTACACTCCCTCCTCCGGACTCAAAAATATTATAATAAACACGCGAGCCATAAACAGACGCTGCTTCCCAGTCCCTGCCACTGAGTGAGCTCATAAATAATCCACCAATTATTTCACTGTCAATTTCAACACTACTTTAAATGCAACCAACAGACTGGCAATCGAACTCACCTTGCCAACTTTCACACATACATACGAGTATAATTTCAGCATGTTCTGCCTACGAAACTTGCTATGCCATCAAGCCAACAAAGAAGCATGCAAGTCTCTTTGGCGACTAAAGACAAAAGTTTCATATAAACAACTGGAAGGTCCTTGCGAAGGGAGATGGAGTAAAATCTCAACGTTTAACTGCGATTTCCTTAAATTTATGTTTACTTGTGTGTATATATATATATGAGTGTGTGCGTGTGTCCGAAATTGCAATAAATTTGTTTTTTTGGTGAAGGTAATATTTAGAATATAAGGACAGAGAAATGTATGGAGAAGACGTCAACCAGGCGCATAACTACTGTCGACTTACTATGCAGCCTATTGAGACTCAGTATACATATCTACGAGTAAATATGTGTGTGTGTGCAGGCTATCTTCGTTCGTTTGTGTTTTCTTTCCATATACAACAGCGTGTGCCTCCTCTGGCTGTTGTGCTGTAAGAATACTGCAGGTAAAAGCAGTAAAGTCCTAAGTGGTACTTAATATGACTAGTTCAGAAACTAGTTATGTTAAGAACTTTAAGAATTTTAACTTTTTGATATTCATACGAAGCAATATTTAATTGCTCTGGAACACGTTTACTAACTGGTGATTAAAAGTACTAGTTCATTTTGAACTAGTTCTTTTTGAAAAAATAAAATTTTTGGCTTAGTTTGGTTTTGTACAAACTGGTTTTTTCATTCATTCGAAAAAACTGGTTTTACATATATATGTATATGAACTGGTATTTTACTAGTGCGATGCTGCTGCATTGTTGAACTATCGATTTTTCTCCTTCCGTGCAGAAAATATTGCCGTTTTGGAAAAACGCGCTCGTCCCTAACACTCAAACTTCAAGGAGAAGTAGGCTTGATGGGTTATGAGTTAGATCGAGACAGCAAACTGGTAGCGTACTAGTTCACTACTAGTAGTTCTCCCTGCTGGGACACCTTCACATATCTGAAGACTATTGAAATTGCTGCAAGGTGTGAACTACTGTTGTTATTGTTGTTGTTGTTGTAATAGCCTAGTGTGCTGTCGTCGCCAGCTTCGTTTGTGGCCGTCTGCCATTTGGTCTACGCTTTGGTCTGTTGATTTCGAACTTTTGCTGTTTGCCGTAGAGACGAGCGCTCCCTTTTTGCCTGCCAGCACTAGCGTAGAATAATTCTTAAACTATTATAACTTCGACTTTCTTGCATGCATATCCTTCGATTCTTTGCCTCCTGTCGGTCTGCCCGCCGCAAGCCTACCATTAGCATTCCTTAGCCAAGCCATTCAAGTCACTTGATTATACTCGTATATCCTTAGCAATAAGCACACAATGTCCGAACACTTAAATCCTTTCAAAATGCGCCACTTCTGGTCTGTATTTGTGCTGCCACTCCACTCCACTCACCCCAATGCTCGTCCCATATATGTATGTCCAGCGCGCCGCAGACCAACCCACCAGTTGTGCGGCTGGCCGTTTATCATTGCCTTCTTTCACTTGCAGTGCTTCAATTTTGCTTTATTTCTTACCTTCAAGACAATCTCTATACTTTATACCGTTATATGCCTCTGTACGTGCTTGCATGCATTTGTGTGTTCCAGTCACGCACGTAACGGAAGTCCTTTAGTAGATTATCTGCCGTTCGACTCGTTGCTTTATTACACTACTCACCTCCATCAACGAGCGTTGAACGTTCATCGCTCATTGAAAGGCTATGGAAAATAGATTTGTAATTGGAGGGCGTGTTTGTCGAGTGAAGTTCCTGCGCGTCCGCCTGCTTCGCGCCGCCCATACATGTTGCGTAGTTGAGTTGTAAGAGGCGAGCGAGCGTGGAAAAGTGTAGCTACTTTGCCTTTTGTATTCCTTCGTTGTCTAGCTACAGCCCACTACCTCACTCGCCTCTCTCCCCCTCTCTCTCCCTCTCTCTCTCTTGCTCTTGCTCTTTCTCCGACGAGTCATTAACGGAAGCGACCCATTAAATATTGCCAATGATTAGTCGGCACGGAAATATAGATTTAGCGTGAAGTTGGCTAATCGAAGTTGGCTGGCTACGTGTGTCCGTCCTGAAGATGCTGTTGCTCCAGTTAATTTCTTTTCCTACTATGCCGCAGGCAAGTAGCATTTCAATTGAGTTCTTTGCAATTTTTTCCACGATTGCTCCCTGCTTGTTGCTGTCATCGAATGCTAATGGAATTTGGTTATAAATCAAATGGTTAATTGATGCTATCGATGCTGGGGTAGGGTTGGTGTTGTAGTTGGGGGTTCATGTCTGCGCGTGATTATGATGCTTTAATCCTAGTTGTGTTCTTAAAGAAAGCGATGCTGTGAAAATAAATAAAAATTCTTCTCTTAGAACCAAGTGCATACCGGCTGAGCTTGTGGGCTCGAAACTGTCGCGTATCGCACTACGAACTGCTACCCTCTTGCATTTTGCTTGTAGTAAGCCCTTAACCACGACTAAAGTCTCCGAGCATTACGTATCAGTTTTAAAAGATGCAGACATCAAACTGTTTCAACTTTAGTCTCGTCAAATAAGAGTAATCAAGGAGGAAGTGCATAGATAGTACCAACTTCTCAACATTTTTAGAGCTTCTACAATAAGCGTCAAGCAGTGGACATAGTCTAAGTGTCAAACGGTTTGTGAGTTAACCCTGGCAAGAAGAACCTTTCGAACGCACGCGTTCTGATCTTAGACCAGAATTCATTGACCGAAAGTGACGTTCATTTGTCCAGGGAACGCCACAAGTGGCCGACGGTGCCCCACAAGCCAACGGCTTCAATACATTCCTGGAAAATTTCACTGCTTTTGGGCACCAGATTCTTTGGCTTGCCCACTCACCGCTGAAAGGATGTAAGATGATTATGTTCCTAAAAGAGTCAATCCAGAGAAGTAGATCAGGGCCTCGCGGAACTCCCTTTTATCCAGAGCCCGAAGTATCAAATGGTGCTCAAAAATACTTTTTCCCTACATCTTCTTCCTAATCGGCATATCAGTCCTCTCTTCTCTTTTCCGTTTGGTGGAAGTCTTCCTCTGTTTCCACCGGTGGCTACTGTAATGAATACCTTCAGATCTGGAGTATTGACATCCAACCGAGCAGACGAAATCGTCTACAAGTTCAAAATTATAGCTGTCAACAGGATAGTGGGAGAACAGACATGAATGCGTTGGCTCTTTGTTTGATAACAGGATATATTTCGTCTTGTCCTTGTTCACTGCCAGACCCAATCGCTTCGCTTCCTTATCCAGTAGTAAGAAAGCAGAACTAGAGGCGCGATTATTGAGAGGCATGCGCCAGCAGTTGTACGGTGTTATAGAAGATTTTACATTATCTACTTCTCCAGCACTAGGTTTAAGAAGTCACACAATGGAAAGTCACTCTGTCTGAAAACTCGTCCAGTATAGATTGCCTCAGAGAAGTCCTTCCTGATACTGATAGAGCTTTTTGTGTTGTTAGTGTCAGATTACAAAGTCATACAACCTTTTCAGGGATACCTTTTCGTGTTATTGAAGGTCGCTTCGAATAGGATGTATGCGCGGATTTTTGTCACGGGTCTTTTTCGGGATTTTGCGAACTACAAATATTTGGTCTTCAGCTACGCAAGAACCCTTTTTCTGGAATGGGCCGAGTGCACTAAGATTTCAATCGATGGATATACTTTCGTCCAACCATATTCTATTAAGAAGCTGATCCATATACCTTGTATTCGCCGTCATACATGAATATATCAACCGGTAAGCCGTCGGCTTTCATCGCTTTTTTCGAGCGGCCAATCGCTATTCCAACTTTGTCATGGTGGTGTAATGAAACGTGGTAAGTGGTTAGGGTTTCGGACCCGCCATCTCCATGCGTTTTAATGCTCATTAAGATCACTAAGGCCTACAAGTCCATTGTAATACCTATGGTAAGCGATTCATCTCACCTTTCTTCGTAGATCTTCAAACTATTCACTGCGTTTCATGAAACCAACTGAATTTTTGATGCTTTCTAAAGCAAGTTCTGCAATGCAGTCGAAATATAAATTACTGGGGAAACGATGTCGAGCCGAACTGACGGCTGGGCTATGGCTGAAGTAATGTTGTCCCGTCTCCTTCCCGTCTCAGTCGCTACAGTTGCGACGAAAGTCATTGAAGAGGTAATTCATGCTTCGCTCATAATTTCAAAATATCAGAGACTGTCGGGTTATTATGCTCATTCGCCAGTTACTATGCTCATGGAGGTCCCCTTTGGAGAAAGTAGCAGATACTTAATTACCTTCTATTCGTTCTACTGGCGAAAGCTGATGTAGGCAGGTACCTTACTTGGGAAGGAGGTATGTCCCCGTCGTGTGCAGCGACTAAGACTGTTCTTTTAGCTGACCAGTCATGCAATTCTCTTGGATATCTCTGTGTCCGATTTGGACCTAAATCATGGATATTGCTCATGCAATTCTGCCACCTTTGAGGTGGTGTGACAGCATTGAAGAAACTCGATGGCAGCTTGGCTGACGAAATATATTGTTATAGTTTGAGTTACCATTGTATTGTTAGTAAAGCACGAAGTGGCTTTCCTTTTACAGTTAGTTCTACTTGAAAGACACTGCAGAGGTCAATTAGTATCTCACTCAAGTTGAAATGTTGAGTAGTTTTGAATGAGCGCAATCTACAGTCGAGTTTTGAGCCATAGGCGAATATATTTGATGCAAAACTTTTACATTTTCCCCTTCAGACCTCTCTGGAATTTTTCTTGATAAAGTTTTGTCGAAGCAGAAACGCACGTGCATTTAGCCTTTAGGAGTTTTCGAGAGAAAAGTTTTGCGGAAGATATACGGTCCTTTACGTGTCGGCAAAGACGAATACCGCAGACGATGGAACGATGAGCTGTACGACGATATCGACATAGTTCAGTGAATCAAGAGACAGCGGCTACGCTAGCTAGGTCATGTCGACCAAATGGATGAAAGGGCTCCAGCTTTGAATGTATTCGATGGAGTAACCGCTGGTGGAGGCAGAGGAAGAGGAAGACGTCCACTCCGTTGGAAGGATCAGGTGGAGAGCGACCTTGTATTCGAACTGGAATTTCCAACTGACGCCAAACAGCGAAGAAGAAGAAGAGGACTTTCAAGTCCGATATAATACGACAATATCTCAGTCTCAAGTACTCATTGCCTCTTTTCCCTCCCTTGAGGACTATTGCATCAGCGCTTATAGGTGGGCATATCCGAACATTAAATCCAACGACGAGCTCGTTCTCAAAGTTCTGAATACTCAACCCTTGCTTGACTAGAACTTAGGTACTGTACAAACGAACCCGGGAGTACTCAATAAGCGTTTTGGAATGAGCAAATCGAGTTTTATTTTTCGCCCAACCCAAGTGGGCGACAGAGTAAGAAGGAAATCATGGAGCAGATAAGTTCCACGATGAGAGGCCTTCGTTTACATCTACGTAAGTCTAAAGTACTTAAAACCTGTTTTTTTACAGTAAGCACTCAGAAAAAGTTCCCTGCTCGCCATGTGATTGCGGCTCACACGTAAATTTTGAGTTTTCGTCCTATAAAAATGATATTTCTCTAAGTAGGTTTCCACTGAATAAGTAAATCTTTGGAGCTTGTAGGTTGAACGACGGATACCAGCGCGCCCCATTCCAAGGACGTCAGCACCACCGGTTGATATCGCTGTTCGAGCTCTACAATTGAGGAAACTGATAGAAGGCTTAGAAGATCCGGTTTCCATGATCGCAAGATGAAGAATTTAACCTTGTGGCGTTGCAGCGCGCCATTTTCCATGCAGGTCTGACAGGAGAAGTTTAGGGAGAAATTCAAGAGCTTTCATAGGTGTTGAGGAGGAGCTGTGTTTCTCTAACGAAAATGAAGGTCTTACGCCAAACTTTGTGCAACTTGCTGCTGAGCTGTACGTTAGTCATCGGATCGTAGGTCCACGGACCTACCTTTCTATAGGAGGAAGCTCCGGTCTTGTAACCATCTGCAAGTGATTTCATTTTCTCATAGAATTTTTGAGTCATCTCCTTAAGTTCTTCATTCCGATCGCCCTCTCTGTCTCTCTGTCTCTCTGTTTCTCTCTCTCTCTCTCTCTCTCTCTCTCTATCTATCTATGTTTCTATCTCTCTCTCTCTCTCTTTTTCTCTGCATTTGCCTCTCGCTGTTCTCTTCCCTCCTTCGCCGCTTATTATTCCATGAATAACCGAAACCTCAAATACGGAACAAAGAGCAACAATTATTGCCAATGTTTTCCACTAAACTACACACGACGGAGGGCCAAAGGTGCTGCTGCTGCTATGTGGCATGGCGTATATGTTTGCGTCCATGCCGCAGAGGGTTTGAGTTTTGTCCGGTTAAATGATGTGTAATCGTCTTATGTACGCCTCAATGCCTCCACTCAAATTAATATGAATTTACAAATAGAAAAACGACAACAACAACAACAACAACAACATTAAGACACACACAGAGGCAATAGAATTAACATTGATTGTAAACAAACAAAAGGTGATGACGATGGCGATGGCAACAATTTTGTTGACAAGCAAGAAGAAGTAGGAAACACAGCAACAACAACAAGCAACAAGAAACAACTATTAAGCTTAACAACAACAACAACAAAACAATGAACTGCCAAGTGTGTGTGTGTGTGAATAAAAGTATTGAGTCAAAGATACTTTGTTGTTAAGTTCATTGGGACTGACCTCCCCAGCAGACACACACACACCAGAAAAGGACCAAAAGGCCATAAGGAATAAGTGAATGTGTGTGCGTGTGTGCGTGTGTGCGTGTGAAGGAGCATAAGAAACCAAATGCAGGTGGCATTGTATGAAATGCCACATAAATACACATGTAACTAACTTTCAAACGCTCAGAATGCCCTCGAGGCGTCAAAAACGATCGGACGCTGGGTCGTTCGAGTGCCGAGACGGTTTGTTGGGAGGAGACACAAGAGCAGAGCAGCAGTGTGAGACGTCAAAGGTTGAAAGTGCGAGTTTCTACTTTAAAATGTTCAAGTGTAATAAATGAAATGAAAACAGCAACAACAACAACAACAAAGTGGGTTGGCACAACAACTGCTGTGTGGTCGATTTGAGATCTTTGATTTTACTTACTATTGAATAATGGAAACTTACTATACCATCCCACTCCTATATATGACATATATATGTACACACATCTATATACAAATGTATAGCTGTGTTTTCACACTTCCGTGTGTGTGTGTATGTGTGTTGCGTGTGTTTGTGCTTGGACAAAGTTTATAATTTGCAATCAATTCAGGCGTGTAAAATAAACCACAAGAGAACAACAACGGCGGGCAGTCAGTCCACAGAAACTGAAAGGTGAAAGTGTTGGCATATACAAACAGGGTTATCCATTTTGTGGCTTCCAAAATAAACGTAATTAAACTGAATTTTAAATATTTTTCTTTTAATTTTTGCAAACTTCGGTCCGTTTGAGGTGATTTTCGACCACTTTTTGGTACATATCGGGCGGTATCTCAGCCATAACTTGATGAAACTTGGTTTTCAAGTGTACAGGAGTTAAAGGTTTAGCCGCTTAAACACGGTCTTTCGCGTAGTCCCACAAAAATAGTACAAAAGTGTCGAATTGCTCAACCTCGGTGGCCAATTGACATCGCCAAGACACGAAAGATTACGCGGCCGGGAAATTTCTCTCGCAATAAAACCATATTCGCTCGTGTTGTGTGGCATGTGGTAGCATCTAGTTGGAACCACATATTGTCCAAGTCGTGTTCTTCAATTGCCGGCCAAAAAATGTCGGTTATCATACGACCTTAACGCTCCGAATTGACAGTGACGGCCGCGACGTCGTTATCATTTTCAAAGAAGTAAGATCCAATCACACCTCTGGAGCAACGAGCGCACCAAACAGTAAGTTGTTTTGGGTGTGATGGCCTCTCTTCAATTATTTCAGCATACTCGGAGCCCCAATGTGACAACTTTGCATATTTACATAACTACCGAGTGAGAAATATGCCCCGTCGCTGAAGAAAGTTTTGTTCCGGTCCAGTGCTTGTTGTTCAAGCACCCAGACGATGGAACTACGGTGTTTTGAATGGTCAGCTGGCTTCAGTTGTTGTGTGAGCTGGACTTTATATAGATGTAGGTGTAAGTCCAAGTGCACCATACGCCTTAATGTGCCATAAGAAAGTCTCAGCTCTAGAGAACATAGAGAAGTAGACGCATTAGGGTCTTCGGCGACACTTTCAGCACCGATATATGAGTTGGAACGAGCTAAACGATGATCTACAGGCCTTACAAAAGCTGCAACCGATCCAGTCTCTAAAAATTTCTTTAAAATTTTTACAAATTGCTTGAGTAGTTGAACGATTTTAGGTGCCCCAAAAATCTCATCACGAAGCACGAAACGTGGCGACGTTGGAATCGCCATTTTTGTCGTAGATTTCAAAAATTTTCACGAGTTGTGTGGGTGTTAAGCTATCCATTTCCAGAAATGCCAGACTTTTAGCTAAAACAAAACAACTTTGGTTTGACAGTTCAGTTTGACAGATGTCAAAATACAGCACTGCATTTTCGAAACCACTAAATGAATAATCCTTTCCAATATATGTAAAGTATACATGTTCATGAAATTGTGCGTTTCTTGTTTAAATTTCATTTACACTTGTAAAAATTAGCTTAAGCGTAAAGTAAAACAAGCCGAGGCTAGCCAATTCGACGCTAAATAGCTTCGCTTCTTAATGTGGTACAGAGCTCTCAGCCCGAGTTGGTAGCAAATCGCCAACCTATAGCATATTTGGCTGGCTTTCTTCGATTCTTGTTTTTGTGTGTTTTGCTGTCTTCTTCTTTATGAGCTTAAGACCCAACTTCGGGAAGTAGCAAATAGAGCTTAAGTACTACCTTCAAGTATCCGCAACGGCGCGCCAGTTCTTTCTTCTTTTCACTTTGCGAAGACAAGTCCCTTTCCAACTGAGCTTTCAAACGAACTGAAGTTCATCATCCTCCTCTGTTTCCACTGGCGGACACTTCATTGAATTTTTTCAGAGACGGCGTGTTTTCGTTCAATCGGACAACGTGACCTAACCGCCGGTAGACGCTGTCTTTAAATTAGCCGAACTACATCTTTTAGATCCTCCCGGATCTACTAAACATTACCATTATTGTTATATAAGAGTTTAACGCAGCTTGTGCTGCTGTGCTGCAGGTAAGACCACAAAATTTGTCTGAAAGGAAACTGACACACAACGGCTCATACTAATTTTTTAAGAAGGCTCCGTCTACCAGAAAGGAGGGACTACTACATAACCGTCACTAACTTCTCGAAAGTGCTCAAATCGGTTATTCTGTATTCCAACCAAGAGCACAGGATAGTTCCGGCATAGGCGGACTGGATACATTTCTATACCGGTGGGCCGAAACTAGATAATAGAAACGGTTGTGGAATCTACTCAACGGAGCTAGGTATTAGACCTTTCGTCTGTTCTACTGTAGCATTTTTCAAACCGAACGGCCGGTCCTATATGAGGCTGTCCAGTTATATATCATATTTTAAGGGTAATCTCGGTAAATTATATTGAATTTTTTTTTTTTTTTTTTTTTTTTTTATAGCCAGACAGAATGAAGAGCTCGGCAACCTATAACAATAAAAGTAGAAACGTTAGAGAATAGCCACAAATCACTTAGTGGCTTGACTAAGCAGCTCTCTTTGAACCTAGTCATGCACCAGGTACAGCGATGGCCGAATAAGTCCCCCTGCGGGTTAGAGTTTCAAGAACTTACCCGCTGGAAAGCATACCTGTCGTAAGAGGCGACTGAAATCGAAAAGTTCTCGCGACAGTCGGATCTTTATACCGGTACTAACGGGATTTTTATGCGACCAATGACTGTCACTCCCACAATATTTTTCTAAACCTAATTACAACAATAACAACAACATGGCGGATAAGTATGCAAGGAAGAGTACTTCTGATCCACATTTGTCATCATGGAAAAGTCTGAGAAATCCGCTGATGCTAGGTTATGATGGAAAAGTCTCAACTCTTACAATGTGACTAGAATTATGTGGCCGGTATGGGATAAATGTAGGTCACGAGAGCTTATCTCGCTAAACAGAAAAGAAGTACTTGCAATGATGGGTGGTTACTGGCGAAATATTTTCTTTTAGGCTGCCACACAGAGAGGCTTGTCACAACATTAAACGAATTCTGCAAGAATTGTCGAGATTGAACTGTCTAGAGACGGAAACGTTTAGAGACTTGAGCGAAATAGTGGGAGCAAAGATCATTTGATTGGTCACAAAATACGCTGTAAGTCTTTATTTGTGACATTAAGGAGGTCCTACATTTATTGCACTGACTGCTGAGTCCATCTTCTTATGGTTTGAGCAGGGCACACTCAGATTACAATAGCCGCGCATGCTTTCATCTTACCATATTCTACAGGAAGCCTTTTCCTACACTATCTATTGTCCATTCTATACCAAAAAACTGAAAAGCTGTGCCGGTAACCCATTTTCGAATCACAGTTTTGAAACGTTATGTTAGTCCCCGAACCTTTTCAAAGAATTTCAACCATTTCCTACCTCAGCAAGATTCTCTAGCTCTTCATGCTTACTCTTTTTTGCCTCCCCCTACTACTGTTTATAAATGTCAAAGAATTTCGACCACTTGTGTTCTCAACAATATTCTCAGGCTCTCCATAATTACTCATTTTTGCCTCTCTCTTTCTCACTTTCTGTCTGTAAATGTGCCTTGCTTCCGACACGACACGCGGTCCCCGAGCGTAAAAACTCTTCATACGGCTTTCTCGAAAAACAATACTTTTGATGGCGGCTGTACCTAGATAGCATGAATTGCTGTTACAGTAACGGGTTGTTGACGATGCCTCTCTGAAAGCAAAGGTGCAAGTCGAGCAAAAACACACTGGATTGTCTGTTGTGTTTGCAGCTTCTTGACATAGAACTTTCCTTCTGTTTTGTGGATGCGAAACTCACACTATGCTGACCGGAGGTCGGAGTGTGTACCTTGGTGTCGATGGCTTTGTGTCGATGTAGTAAACTCAGAGAGTGACACATCTAAAACACTGAAGACATATGTATGTATATTCTCTCTAAGAGAATATGATGGATTTGGTAACGAGGCGAAGTGGATTAATGTCATGTTTTTTACCTACTATTGTGCTGAAAATACTTTCCAAATCTACGAAATCGTTTAGATCGTCAAGAGCGGTTTTTATGTCGGATACAGTGCATAGATAATTTCTAAATTCTTTCGTCCTGCTTATGCGGCCCTGGTTTCCACCAAAAAGGTGAGAGATACTCATTTGGATATCTCATCCCTTGGTTTGACTCGAGAATAATCTGTCTCCAGCCACAAATCCAACACAATCCTTTATACCTCAAGATCATTCAATCCATTAATAAGGTTGATCCAAATAGCGGTACTTTTTTCAATAGCCTTTTTTACAGATCAGGCGTGAGTCGTGAAAGACTTACAACTTAAAGGATGTGTATCGCTCAACTTATGGTCAACATAATCGGTCTACTGAGCGTACTATTCGCAACACCATCACCCATCTTGAGACTCAGCATTTTTTATTGGATAATATTCAACCGAATAGACCACGTCCAGGACGCAGTGAAGAAAATATAGCAGCCGTAGCTGAAAGTGTACATGACTGCCGTGGAGAGTCGATTCGGCACCGTTCGCAGCAACTCGGACTGACGTATGGAAGACTTGGCGAATTTTACGTCGATATCTTAAATTGAAAGCATACAAAATCCAACTAGTGCAAGAACTGAAGCCGTTCGACCTTCCCAAGCGACATCGCTGCGCCCTATGGACTCTTGAAAAGTTCCAAGAAGATTAGACGTTTTCGAGCCAAATTCTGTTCAGCGATGAGGCTCATTTCTGGCTCAATGGGTATATAACAAGCAAAATTGCCGCATTTGGGACGAAGAGCAACCTGAAGAGATTGAAGAGCTAACAGTTCATCCAGAAAAACACAACGGTTTGGTGTTGGGTTTATGAGCCGGTGGAATCATCGGTCCATATTTCTTCAAAAATGATGCCGGTGAGAACGTAACCGTCTATGGCGACCGTTATCGCGCCTTGATAACCGACTATTTGATGGCTGAAATTTAAGTTCGTGATATCTGCGACATTTTGTTTCAACAAGATGGCGCCACCATTTCCCACACATCGCATTAATCAATGAATTTATTGAGAGAACACTTCGTTGAGCAAATAATTTCATGTTTTGGGCCGGTCGATTGGTCACCAAAATTATATGATATCACACCGTTACACTTTTTACTGTGGGGATATGTGCTGTCTAAAGTATGTGCCCACAATTCCGCCTCGATTCAGGCCTTGGAGCAAAACATCAGGTGTGTCATACGCCAGTTACCAGTCGAAATGCTCGAACGAGTCATCTAAAATTGGACAGACTCAACGGATGGGCCATCTGAGAAGTAGCCTCGGCCAATATTTGAAAGAGATAATTTTCAAGAAATCAATGACAAAGAGTTTTCTTCGAATGATAATAAAAATTGCCGAATAAATTTGAATTTTCTGTTTTTTTTTTTAAGTGGGGAACCTCTAAATGGTTCAGCACAAACTCTTCTGAGGCGGAAACACCTTCCCTCTCTCATGAACAGATTATTCTAGATGCAGTCCATGTGATATTCATAGGGGTTCTTGAAAAGTTTGTAATTCTTTGCACCGTTGTTAGCTCATTTGTTCTTTTGGACTGAATTTTTAATTTTTATTTTGTATTCACCTTTTTTTTAGACAAGTCTTTAAAGACATTTCAACTAAACCCCGAAACAGTAGCCCCTCCAGATATCGAGATTGGTATGAAGGAGGACAGAGTGCAAACAGGATTGAGCTCCTTTCTGCCACATATCTCTCCTACTTACATACTAAATACCAACAACAATCGCAGTCATATTAATTTTATTATCAAATTCCCGTGCTAATTAAGTATTCATGACACATCCGCGCCTTTAAGGCCACCCATTCCTATTCACCAATCACTGCCGGTGATGGGCCAAGACAGAAGTCCAAGGCAATGTAAGAAAAATGCCAAACCAAAAATTATCATTCTCTACACTCAAGTAATTTTTCAATTAGATTATATCCGCTGCCTTCCGCCAAATGACGAATTTTTGTGGTAAGAAGTGAAGCGTAAAAAAAAATAACGGAAAATATGTTTGACATGACAAGCGCCAAAAGTCAATCGAAGGCGGCGGCTCATTGGTGCATATTTCAAGCATCGAATTTTTTTTCTTTGTCCGGCACTATTGTAACGGCAGCAACGTCATGCAACAATTAGTTGCGGCTCCACAACGTCGGCGGCCTTTAGATACATATTAATGTATGTAGAGCTGTTGATGTTGACAGCTTCGGGATATTTTCTGTGTGAGCGCGATAAAAACGTGATGCCACTAATTAATTAGCTTGTCGGAAAATGTCAAAGCCGGCTGATAAGTTGGCGCGTAAGAAAATGCCAATGATAGTGACAGTGGTGGGCAAGAGAAAAAAAATTGCTCAGAAGTGATTGAAACTGGTATTCAAGGACAAATATATCTTTTAACTTTTTTTTTTTTTTTTTTTTTTTTTTTTTTTTTTTGGAGAACATTAAACAAAAATGTGAATATTCTAGAAACCAAGGAAGAGAGGTCATCTTTTTCGGTGGTGTTAAGAAATGCTTTACCAAGTCCCGTTGTGGTCGTAGCGGTACAAGTGAAGCCGAACGTTCAGGTCCCCACACAAAAGACGTCGTCACGCCAGGAATAGTCAACAAAATCCATGGAATGATATTGAACGACCAGAGAATAAAAGTTCGTGAGGTTGCAGAGGCTTTAGGCTTCTCAACTGAGCGGGTATATCACATTTTACGTGAATATTTTGACATGAAAAAGCTATCCGCGCGACAGTTGCCTTGATTCCTCACACACGACCATAAGCGCAACCGTGTAGCCACTTCAAAGGGGTGTTTGACGATGTTAAACCGCAATCCAAACGAAGTTTTGCACCATTTTCTTTACCGTAGACAATGCATTCGATCCACCGCACTACACTAGAAACCAAAAAACAATTAAGACAGTGGGTTTCTCCGGGTGAATGGGCACCAAATAGGGACAAGACGGATGGGTCTGACGGCTAACAAGATCATGACCACAGTTTTTGGGTATGTACGATGTGTCGTTCACAAGGATTCCCTTGAAAAGGGTTAAACGATCAATGTTATTCAAAGCTTTTGGAAAGATGTAGATTTGAAGTAGAACCAACCGCATTTGACGAAACAAAATGGGCTGTTCCATTAGGACAACGCACGGGTTCTCAGTGGTGTAGTCCCCATGGCAAAAATACATAAATTTGTTTACGAACTGTTAACCCATCCAGCATGTTCTTCAGATTTGCCGCCTGCGACTATTTCTTGTTTCCAAACCTGAAGTCATGACTGGGCGAAAAGAGATTCGGGTCGAATGAATAGGTCGTTACAGAAACAAACACCCATTTTGAGGACCTTGAGAAAACATATTATTTGAAAGGAAAATCCAACCGCCCACCAAGTGCGAAATACGCGACATCAGCCGTTATCTCTTTTAGAAGGGAAAACCTCCGTTGTAGATTTATGATGAACTGAAAAGATGATATGGGGATAAAACTTTGAATCGTACGAGTATGTACAGCTAGTATCGGGAGTTTAAAAACATTCGTACGTCCATGCAGGATGAACAGAGGAGCTAAAAACCTTCAATTCTGTTTATCTCAAAATGTCACAAAAAATCGGAAATACACTCCGTGACGAACGCAGATTGGCTATGGATGAACTTTCTGCGATGTTTCCGCAAATTTTCAGATCTCTACTACACGAAGCATTCACAGATACCCTCGGCTATTGTAAACTCTTCGCGAGCTGTGATTGGATTGGAAAAACCCTTTGAGGAAGACATCAAAAAATTGATACCTCGCTACAGCACCTACATAGAGCGAAGAATTGCGACTGTGTCGAAAAATATCTTTCATTATGTACTACGCTATCATGTAATCTTCTAGTACACTTACTTTCTACCAGATTCTCTCAAATATAAGGGGTTTGTATCAAAATCTGTCAAAAATTCATCTAAAGGCAAAAAACAAAATCTTTCCAGAAGTTTCGGAGTTCAACGCACACAAACAACGTGAAACTAAATTGTCCATACAAACATTGTAGGCCATTTTCATCCTAAGTTCATTCACAACCTACAAGTTTCAGGTCTCCTTTGATCACTTAAGAAGAAGCGGAAACCCGATACAAAATACTATCTTCCGAAGTATCATGTATACTAAAAAACCCATATTGGTGTAGGTATTGCATTGCTGCGACAAATGAGAAATGGGTGTAGAAATACAATAGCAAAGAGTGACTAATGATTTCGCATAAAAAAGACAGATAAACCTAGTCAGGAAGTGGGGACCTTGTGGAAAATTGATTGATTTGCCCACTTTTACTCAAAGCATTGGAATGAGGTGGGTGGGATAGCAACAACAGACTCCGGTCAGTTACCCTCCTATTGATTTTCATCTAGCCTTCTTCCAACCTTCTTTTCTTCCTATCTAATTCATTTGAAATGGCATATCTTATAAACACAAGAGTTGAGGTTTATATTTCGGGATTTGGAGACCCTGGTATTGCAATCTGGCAACTTTATTGTAAAGTTTGACATTTTTTGCGAATATTTTTGACGTGGATTAACTCAGCAAGCAATAGTGCATCAATGAACTTAATGCAGTCGAATTCAATCGAGATCGCAGATCGTTCCAAGACGCATTCCGGGCAGATCGTCCTAAAGCAGTTGTTGTTTCAGAAACTATTGATGCTGTATGCAAACTGATTTTAGAAGTCCGTCGTCTGACCTATCTTGAGATTGAGATAACTACAGGCATTAGTGGGACCAACAAACATTTTATTGTAAAAAGTTTTGTTCGCGTTGGATCCCACACAATTTGTCAATCGCTCAAAGACTCGTGTCGATTGGCCGAGAAAAATGTTAACAAAATACGATAGCGGTGCTTCGAAACACCTCTACGATAACGTGCCAATTGATGAACCGTCGAAATTTCCGCATATGAGCACGAAAGTAAACAGCAGTCGACTTTATAGATGTTTCAAGATGAGCCGAATCCAACAAAAGTTACTCGCTCACGAAACACCACCAAACAAATGGTTGCCTGTTTTTTTGGAAAAACTGAACATGTCGCAAGAGTACCACTAGAACAACGCAGAAAAGTAAATTTTGAGTGGTGCACGAGTATTTTTTGCCAGTTGTAAATCAGGACAATCAACCGTAGAAAACGGAACACTCTTCACCAGCACAATGCGAGCTCTCTCGCACGCATTGACTGAATATATTGCATTTTTGAGCACTCAAAACATGGATATGAAAAGTCATCCACCGTATAGCACTGCTTCTTTTTATTCCCGTCCACCGAGGAGGCGGGTGATGCATCCACAACACCTGTTTTGAAGATATCTCAATGAGAGTTCAAACGCAGGCAAAAGTCTATAGATCTTAACGGAGAATTCTCAAATTACAAAGTATATAAAGCAAGAACCAACCCAGACGACGAGGTAGCATGACCCCCTGCGTGTAGTGGCTCAAGAATTTACCCGCGGCAAGGTATGCCTGTCGTAAGAGGCGACTAAAATTCAAAAATTCACGCGACAGTCGGGTCTTTATACCGGAACGACCCGGATTTTTATCCGACCAAGCACTGCCACTCCCGTCGTATTTCCCGAAGCCCAATTTGGGGAATTTTTCTGCAATTACAACAACAACAACAACTACAACGAGTTCGGCTGGTCTCACTTGCAAGCATTCCAACACACCACAGCTGCTTATCCTTACAGTCAGCCGCGTAACTTTTGAACAGCAAGGATATTTCGATTAAAAACAGCCTACACCGCAGCATATGATATATTTCTGCGAATGTTTCTGCTGCATTTTGAAACAGAACAAGAAGGATTCCATTAGAACCGGCGGCTTTTAAAAGGCTTTAAGACCAATTTCAGCGTTAAAAATACTTCCACGTCTCATTCAGTGAAGTGGGGTGCTTGAGGCATACGATGACGGGTTTAATAATTTCAGAAAGTTGAGATGAGACTATTAAGATTTTACTTCAAAACTATTCTCAAGATATACATACATACATACATACATACATAAGGATGAAACAAGCACATAACACACGAAAGCTCATAAAAAACCACGAAAACGCCAAAGCAAGGACTCAAAGGAAAAGTGATACTCAATAAAAAGTGTTTGACATATTTATATGTATGTATATGTATGTATGTGTATGTATGCATGTATGTGGTTGACAACCGCACACACGTTGAGCTCATTACCGCCACAAGTAATGCACTTTGCACGCGCATTTGCTGAGATTGCAATATAAAAGAGATACAAATAGCTATGCAGGTGTGTGTGTATGTGTATACAGTGAGAGTGTATTTATAAATATATATAGATGTATGTATTTATGTATGTATGGTGGTGTTATAAACCAAAGTGTGCATAATAAATATAATTTCCTGCACCTTGGCAGGCATTGACGACAGGCGTACTTACTTTATGTATGCGCTTATGCATGTATTATGTGTGTATACTTGCTGTTGTGGTGTTGGTAACGTCTTCTATATATGTGCGTGTGCCTAAAAGTAGCATAGACAGCGAAATGCGTATCAAAATTAATGCGCATATGTCAACACAATAAGCAGTGCAAAGTAGATAACACTTCTACACACACACACACACACACGCATACACAAGCACACATGGGTCTGTGTGTGTGTGTGTGTAGATATATTAATGTACATAAATAAATGTCATTATAGTGTGTTTAATAAGAAACGCAAAGCGCAATAGCGGCAGCAGCAAGCGGCAAACGGCAAATGGCAAACAATCTCCTGCTAGTTGCCCCCAAATGTATGCTACGTTTTTGTGGTTATGCTTGTATGTGAGTTTTATGCATCCTTTTACATACATAACACATATATGTTTTCTACTTATTACTATTTACATTACACTTTTATTACTTTTATGACTGCTCATATTCCTTTCCCTTCCTCCCCCACCTTTCGCCACTCCCCTATGGCAGTGCTCAACTCTCACGTGCTGTTGGCATATTAAAAATCTTCGTGTCGTAAGAAAATATTTCTGATTAGCGACATAATTCATGTATAACTATCACACATATGTTGTTGTTGTAGTTGTTTGTGTAGGTGTTGAATTGTTGAGCTCTCAACGGCGCATAAAGTAGTGCTTTGCAACGTACGCGTTGAAAATTCACTGTCATTACAACAGCAACAGCAAGAGCAACAGCAACAACAATGTCACTCAATGTGCTCACGCAACTCAATACCTTAGTTTATTCATAATTATCATCCTCGTAGAGCTTATATGCGATTATAATTACCTGTTTTAGGTGAACTGCCGTAGATCCCATGTGACTTACGTAGGAATAAACAAATGTAAAAACTTCTCAGCACTCATTTGTATGTATGTATGTAAGTTAGTAGTTACTCATAAAAATTTAGTTTTTTAACATATTTTAGAGTTTATGTAGGTGATGTGTTGTGCGTACTAAATATTCTGGAGAGAGATCTCCTCCTCTAAGCATAATGCCAAGCTCCAGTTCATGGCCTGATTGCGCAGCACACAACTAGTAGATATACGTAACTAGAACAGCAGAGCATCGGCAACAGAACACCGAACGCAATGTCCTCAGAAAAACGGTAAATCCCCCTAAAAGCAGATGGATTGCTCTGCGGTGTAAATTCTTCACTTTTCCAGGAGTAGAAAGTGGACCCCAACTGATCAACCACACACTTAGTAACACAAACGAAAGCTTCCGGTGAACGATACAGAGCATATATGCCATGCTCTCGTGTACCAACTGTATTAACAGAACGCAACATATAGGTACCCAACCGCTGAACGTTTCTCGAAGCAGCGAGAGGTAAGGAGTAGATAGCAATCTCTTCTTTCCCCATCCCAAGTTTTTTCTAATAGTTACGGTGATTAGACTTTATATTTCGGTATTAGAGAACAACAAAAAATATTAATAATCGAAATTCGCTTTGTTGTTTTTCAAAATATTTTCCATTAAAATTTAAACACTTTTGTGTGCGTTTGAACCAATTATCGAAGCACTTTTGCCACTCTGATTGAGTTATCTCCAAAACAAGCATTCTGAACGCATCAACCGTCACTTCAGATGTAGAAGGTGTCGAAACCGGTTGACCTTTCAGTATATTTTTTACGTACGAGAATAAAAAGAAGTGTTATTCAATGCCAAGTCAGGATTATATTATGGATGACTCGTCAAATCGATGTTTTGAGTGTCATCCAACAACTTAAAACTGCAGTTGTTTCAATCGATATGTGAGAGTGACCCGCCATCTGCAGTTAGTTTCACTGATTTCTAAAAAGACAACCCGCCAAAAAATCCCCGAGTATCACACAGAACTTACTGCTGTGTGTTGTTCTAGTGGTACTCTTGCAATATGTTCAGTTTTTCAAAAAAAAAAAAAACAGGCAAACATTTGCTTGGAAGTGCCTTGTGCGCGTACAACTTTTGTTCGATTCGGCTCATCTTGAAACATACATACAGTCGAATGCTTTTTACTTTCGAGCTCATAAGCGTAAATTCACGATCCATCACGTCACGATGTTTACAGACGGGTTTCGGAGCATCGCTAACGTATTTTTTTTTAACATTTCTCTAGACAAATCGACACGGTCCTTCATTTTTTTTTTTTTTTTTTGTACGATTGACAAATTGTGCGCGATCCAACGCAAATAAATCTTTCTTACAATCAAATGCTCGATATTGTTGCAATATTGAATGTATGCTGGCACCAGAAATGCCTATAGTTATCTCAATCTCAAGATAGTTCACGTGACGATCTTGCAATATCAGTTTGCGCTCAGCAAGAATAGTTTCCGGAACAACAACTGTTTTATGACGACCTACATGAAATTCGTCTTGGACTGATTTACGATCTCGATTGAATTCACCATACCATTGATAAACAATGGTCCTTGATCGGATCTTCTAGTTGTTTACAATTAAGTATTTCTTATTGTGATATTTTAGTATTTAACACTAGTTGCCTTAAGCTCTCTGATATTGGCTTTCTTTTCGGAAGCTTCTCTTTTGATTAAGATCCGGTGAAACTTTCTCTCAGTGAGCTCGATTCATCGTTGAAAATTTGTGAAACATTACATCTTATCACCAAAGCCTTTCTACTTCAGAGGTCTCATGACCTCTCTTATAAAACTAAAGAAAAGACTAAAATAATGGAATACCGTCTTATGAGGATCTGCTGAAATCTTTCAATGTAGCAAAAGAAAGCACAAAGGGAATCTTAAAAAAACCCTCCGCAGTGACATTGCTGGAGCTAAGAGTTTTTTTTATAGGTTCTGCTGTTTCAAATTATGCCTAGATCAAATATGTTGAATGGGCTGCATTTAAGGACTAAGTGCTTCCAATCAGGGAAAATTAAGTTCCAATTAAGATGACGACAATATTCTCTGTTGCTGCATGGTGGAATGAATAATGAAATTCTTTAACCTAAAGGGTATCGAAAGTGCAGTGCTGTATTTTGACATCTGTCAAATTTTACTGTCAAATCAAACATGCTTTGTTTTAGTTAAAAATCAGTCAATGGATCGCTTAGCAACCACACAACGCGCTAAAATTTTTCAAACCTACAACAACACTTGTGATTCAAGCTTGGCTACGTCTCGTGCTTTAAGAGGAGAGTATGTTGCACTTAAAATCGTCCAACTTCCCAAGCAATTGGTAAAATTTTAAAGAAATTTGAAGACACTGGAGATGTTACAGATATTGTAAGGTCTGTGGATCATCGTTTTGCTCCTTCCGCCTCAAACAACGTTGTTGTAAGTGAAAGTGTAGCCGAAGACCCGAATGTGTCTATTTGTCGACGTTCTCAAGAGCATCCAGCTGACCATTCCAGCTGACCATTGAACAAAAACATTTTCTTCAACAACGATGCATATTTCTTACAGGATGAATACATATCAAAATTGTCGCATTTATGTCTCCGAGCATTCTCAAATAACTGAAGAGAGGCCATTAAACCCAAGAAAAAACTTACTGTCTGGTGCACCCTTCCGTCTGGAACTGTGATTGGACCTTACTTCTTTGAAAAACGATAGCGTCGAGACTGTCACTCTCAGTTCGGTGCGTTAGAAGACAACTAAGACAATGTTTGGTTCCAACAAGATGGGGCCACGTGCCACACATCAAGAGGGAATACGGCTTTGTTTCGAACAAAATTTGCACGAAAATGGTCGAAAAAACGGTCATTTGAATGATGTAGTCTTTCCCATATAAAGCCAAGGCTCAAACTTTTTATTAAAAAAGAAATGTCATAAAAAAAGGCAAGTCCGTATATTTAGAGCTCATGGTATTGTCGCTGATGTCTAGAATGTGCTTGCTGTGAAGGAATCGCTATTCGTTTTCCTCGACATAGAGGGAGATTTTAACAGCGTTTTCTCATAGTCAAATGGATAGTGAACTTCGCTAAGAAGAATTTATCCTGAGTAGGCAATTGAAAAGTAAAGACCTCTCTCGGTGAACCAAAACCAAACTCTACAAGCCGCTGTCTCTTGATTCGCTGAACTATGTCAATGTCGTCGTATAGCTCGTACAGCTCATCTTTCCCGTCCTGACATATGGTGCAGAAGCCTGGACGATGTCTACATCCGATGAGTCGGCTCTGGAGGTTTCGAGAGAAAAGGTTTGCGGAAGATTTACGGTCTTTTGCGCGTTGGCAACGGCGAATACCGCAGACGATGGAACGATGAGATGTCGTCTATACGACGACACTGACATAGTTCAGCGAATCAAGAGACAGCGGCTACGCTAGCTAGGTTATGTCGTCCGAATGGATGAAAGCGCTACAGCTTTGAAAGTATTCGATGGAGTACCCGCTGGCGGAAGCAGGGGGAGAGGAAGACCTCCACTCCGTTGGGAGGCTAAGGTGGAGAGCAATGTGGTATCACTTGGTATTTCCAAATGGCACCAAACAGCAAAAAGAAGAAACGAGTGGCGCGTTATTGTTGCCGAGGCTATAAATCGCGTAAGCGGTGCCTACACCAAAGAATAAGATGCAGAAGTTGTGGTATTTTCCATGCAATTCCCTAAGACATTCTCAGATTTTAAACTATTTTCTACAAGACGCCCAACCATCGGTTTTAAAGTTGTTTTTCAATGTGGCTCTATTTTTTTTTTTTTCAAATTACGATACTCATTAAATTTGTTTCGAAATTTTCAACGTAACCTCGGCTTTTTTGAAGAATTTTTTTGAAACGATCCAGCTCTCAAATTTTTCCTCAGAAGCTACTATTATTATCTATTAACATATCCAAAATTCAGATTAAAAGCTTCAGAAGGACCCGAAAAAGCTTTTTATTAATGTTGAGGAAAAAAAATTTTTTTCTTCGAAAACTTAAAAATTGAGAGTTTAATATCACAATTTCTAAGAGTATCTTATTTGTACCAAGACTTTCTGAACTTATGAGTGCGACATCTTTCTGGGACCGATTCACTATATTCAGTTATGGCCTTTGCTAATAAAATTCAATAAAAAAAATATAATTTCTGGAGCAAATTAGATAGTATTCAGAGATCTTCAGCACTGGAAACGCTCCACTACCTTCTACCGCTTGACCTGAACGACAAACTTTAAGCCAGGAGACGACGCCATCAGACTGAGCGCAACTCGGCCTATTTGCAGGAATCGCAATATTGGGCTGGCACAAGTGTTATATCTCACGAAAATTCCAGAGGAATGAGGATTTCTTTTCCACAAACACCACGGATAGGGAAGAAATGGAAAACTCAGAAGCACAAGTGCCGAGTGTCTTAGTCATCATCACTGAAAACTCGATGATAGAGTAGGCTGCGGACACAATGAGATCACCAGGTTACTACAGTGTCTTCTCCCCCCAAAGTATTTATGTTATTAAATTATAATTTCCACAAGAGCTCAAATTTATTTCCCATATTTATGTATGTATGTATGTACATAAGTAAAATCCCTAACCATAACACAAAACATATTGATGATAACGAAATGAGGTAAACTAAGGATTTGCGCGCTTAATCTTGTCAATGATTTATGTCGGCTTTCAGGAACAACTTTCAATAGGAATGAAAACAAAAACAAAAACAGAAATAAAGAAAAAACAAGAGAAAAACAGAGCTGCAAGAAGATGGCTTAGGCAAAAAAAATAAAATAAAAATCGAAAAACTTCTCAAGCAATAATACTCATAATAACAACAACAGCAAAAATGTATAACACAACAAAAGCACATACAATTATTATTGTCTATATGTATAAACGAATCTTTGACTGCCATTGTACAGCCCACCACCATACAACCAATATTGGTTAGGACGGACTATTAGTTGTTTCGCGCTGTTTTGCCTTTGCATTTTTTTTTCATTTTGTTTTTTTTTTTTTTGCTTTTTTTTTTTTTTTGCTTTTAGCTGCGAGAACTTCTTTCAGACTCCAATATATATTCGAGTCGCTGCCTCGGCACAATCACATAAATCAACAACAAAAACACAGCGCAATGATTTATATGAATGTCAGCATCAACGCGCGAATGTGGAATGTTGAAATATCCCACCTACCTGCCACACACCGCACCGCACCGTCGGCTGTGTTGTAGAGCCGAGAAGCGCCTGTATCAACTTATTACTCATATTTGCCGCATATTGTAGCTGTTAACGGAGGGAGAGGGGAAAGTCGACTGCTAGCTAAGCATGAAGTGTGAGAGTCTGAACTTATATACCTTCAAGAGGTGATCCATTTCGAGGTTCACTACTTTTTCGAAAAAAGAAAAACACAGAAAATTCGTGCTCAATGGGGAATGTTTATCATCATTCGAAAGAACATTCTTTGGAATTTATTTTTTGAAGATTTTTTCTTTGAAATGTTGGCCGCGGCTACGTCCAAAATGGTAGATCCGCTTAGTCGAATTTACGACGACTCGTTTGAGCATTTTGACTGGTAACGGGCGAATGACTTGTGTGATGTTTTGCTGCAAGGCCTGAATCGAAGCGAGATTGAACGCATAGATTTTAGACTTTACATATCCCCACAGGAAAAAGTCTAACGGTGTGATGTCATACGATCTTGGTGGCCAATCAGTGTTCTCTCAATAAATCCATTTCGGAAGATGCAATATGTGGGAAGTGGCGCCGTCTTGTGGAAACTAAATGTCGCGGAGATCACGGGCTTCAATTTCAGGCATCAAACAGTCGATTATCATGTCGCGATAGCGATCGCCATTGACGGTTACGTTCTCACCTGCATCATTTTTGAAGAAATATAGACCACTGATTCCAACGGTCTACAAATCACGACAAACCCCGTTGTTTTTTCTGGATAAAATGGCTGATCCTGAATCTCTTCAGGGCGCTCTTCGCCCCAAAGGCGGTATTTTTCTTGTTTACTAACCCATTGAGACAGAAATGGGCAGTCTTAAATCTCTTCAGGTTGCTCCTCGTCCCAAATGAGGCAATTTAGCTTGTTTACATTCCCATTGATTCAGAAATGTGCCTCATCGCTGAAAAAAATTTGGCTCGAAAACGTCGGATCTTCTTGGAAATTTTCAAGAGCCCATAGAGCGAAGCGATGTCGCTTGGGAAGGTCAAAGGGCTTCAGTTCTTGCACAAACCCCATTTTGTATGCTTTCAATTTAAGATCTCGCCGTAAAATGCGCCAAGTCGTTCCATACGTCAGTCCGAGTTGCTGCGAACGGCGCCGAATCGACTCTTCACGGTCTTTGTGTACACCACACAGCTACGGCCGCTATATTTTCTTCACTGCGTTGTGCTGGACGTGGTCTATTCGGTCGATTATTATCCAATAATGAATGCTGGGTCTCAAGTTGGGTGATGGTGATGGCGAATAGTACGCTCAGTAGGTCGATTATATTGACCATAAGTTGAGCGAAGCGTCCGAAACACATTCTTCACAGAACGTGAATTTTCGTTAGTAAAGTTGAAGGATTTGTAAGCGTTGTTCCGGCGTAAGTCTTTCCATGACGAAACTCCAAATATTACTGAACAAAAATGGCATGCCAGCTTGGCACAACTCACGCGTGATCTGTCAAAAAAAGACTATTGAAAAAAGTCCCTCTACTTGGATCACCATCTATGTGCCTACCAAGGTGAGGGGTGTGTGGTATACGCAAAAGAAAATCAACCAAAGTAGTATATCAATGACTAATGTAACTAAGTCATAAGAGAGAATAGCAAAAAAAAACCTGCATGGCATGAGACAAAAAAGTAATAGAAATGAAATAAAAGGATAATCAGGATAACGAGCCATACGCACATACGCTCGTACGCCTCAACCACATGCACGTAGGCAAGCTTGTTTTCAAAGTACTTATAACTTTGACGTCTGCCACTGCCAAATACTGCCATAACTACTGCCACCAATAATAATAATAATAAAGCAATCAAAGCGAGTAAACATGGCAAGAGATAGAGAGCGAATTGTCGACAGAGTGTGAAGTGTTGTGCGGCGGAGAGCGGAAAAATTATAATGCAACGCCATATGTGCGATTTCCGTTGATAATCATGCTTAGTTGCTGCTACAAAAATATGGTAGAAAAGGAAAAGAAATAAAAAGAAACAACAGTAAAGCATAAAAACAGCAAACAGTAAAAACAACGGTAATCTTTATTAGCAACAGCACAACACAAGCCAGGTAGACAGGTGAGTTGCCTGAATGAATGTAACGAATTATGTGCGAGCGCAGAAGAGTGCAACTCCATCCCCTCATTTTTCGTCGCTATTTGTAGTGAACATTCAACGATGGTTCGAAAGTGAAGCTGCCAAATTCTGTTGTAGAAATATTCACGGCAAAGGCGAAAGTACCTATTAAATTGATGAAAAACTAGTTAACTAACGTGACGTTCCGAAGAAGAGAACCCATAGCAGAAGAGTTTTCAAAAACATCGAATCTTCGATTATTTCAAACAAAACGACAAACTTAAGGTACGCTACAGATAACAGTACGAGGGTGGTTTGATAGCTGAATAAAATGTATTTTTTTGTTTTTGACAAATAAGCATTTTATATTTCAACAAAGTCTTCTTTTGGTTCTATATATTTGATCCAACGTCTTTCCAATTCTTGTCTACCTTCCAAATAATAGGTTTTTTTCGAAACCCTCAAAATAGACCTTGATTTCTGTGATGACCTCTTCATTCGAGCCGAATATCTTACCACCAAACCACTTCCACAGGTTTGGAAACAAGAAATAGTGCCAAGGTGCTGCAGAACCTAGAGTGTATGCAGGATGGGTTAGCAGTTCATAACACAATTTATGTAGTTTTGCCATTGTCACTGCACACGTGAGCAGCCATGCAATGTTTCGTTGGAGCAACACTTATTTTCGCCAAATGCGGTCGTTTCTGCTTCAAATCAATATCGAATTTGTCCAAAAGCTCTGAACAATGTCTGCCGGTGATCACTTTAACCTTTTCTAAGTAATCAAAGTATATGACAACACCTCCTACAGACCAAAGAGCTTTATCCATGACCTTTTTGGCCGACGTACCAATCTTGGCCGTCTTTGGTGCACGTTCACCCTGAGAAAACCACTGTCTTCACTGTGTTTTAGTCTCCGGTGGTGGATCCTCGTTTAGATTCGTTTGGTTTGTGGTTGAACATCGTCAAACACTCCTTTAAAGTGGTTACACGATTGCGCTTATGGTCGTTTGGTAGCAATCGCGGCTAGCTTCACGCGGATAGCTTTTTCAAATATTCATGTAAAATGTGATGTACCCACTCAGTTGAGATGCCTACAGCCTCAGATACCTCACACACTTTTGTTCTCCGATTATCCAATATCATTCCATGGATTTTATTGACTATCTCTGGCTTGACGACCTCATTTAGGTGGCGACCTGAACGTTCGGCGTCACTTGCAAAGGAACTCAGTAAACCACTGCTTTTTTTGACAGATCACGCATGGGTCGTGTCAAGCTGTCATGTTATTTTTGTTCAGTATTGTCAGTGGCATTTCATCATGGAAAGACTTACGCCTGAGCAACGTTTACAAATCATTCAAATTTCTCAACGAAAATTCACATTCTTTAAAGAATGTGTTTCACGCGCTTCGCTCAACTTGCGGTCAACATAATCGGCCTACTGGGCAAGTACCATTCGAAACACCATCACCCATCGTGAGACGAAGCATTCATTATTGGATAATATTCAACTCAATATACCCCGTCCAACAGAAAAAAGAAGAAAAAAATATAGCGGCCGTACTTGAGAGTGCACACGAATACCGTGGAGAGTCGATTCGGCGCCGTTCGCAGCAATCCGAGTTGACGCAAGGAACGACTTGGGGCATTTTAAGTCAAGATTGTGCAAGAACTGAAGCCGCTCGACCTTCTCGAGCGATATCGCTTCGCTCTATGGGTTCTTTAAAAGTTGCAAAAAATCCGACGTTTTCGACGCAAATTTTGTTCAGCGATCAGTCCCATTTCTGGCTCAATGGATATGTAAACAAGCAAAATTGCCGCATTAGGACGAAGAGCAACCTGAAGAGATTCGAGAGCTGCCATTGCATCCAGAAAAAAAAACGGTTTGGTGTAGTTTGAGGGCCGGTGCAATCATTGGTCCATATTTCTTCAAAAATGATGCCGGTGAGAACGTAACCGTCAATGGCGACTACTTGATGCCTGAAATTGAAGTTCGTGATCTTCGCGACATTTGGTTTTTAACAAGATGGTGCCACTACTTCCCACACATCGCATCAATCAATCGATTTATTGAGAGAACACTTCGGTGAGCAGTAATTCCACGTTTTGAATCGATCGATCGGTCGCCAAGGCCGTGTGATATCACAGCGTTAGACCCCGTCTCTGTGGGAATGTGTAAAATCTAAAGTCTATGCGGACAATCCCGCTTCGATTCAGGTCCTGGTCGAAATACTCGAACGAGTAATGGGAAATTGGACTCAGCGCATGGACCATCTGAGATGTAGCCGCGGCCACCATAAGAAAGAGATAATCTTCAAAAAATAAATGCGAAAGAATGTTCTTTCGAATGAAAATAAATATTCCCCATTAAATTAGAATTTTCTGTGCTTTTTTCTTTAAAAGAGTTATGATCCTCGAAATGGCTCACCCGTTATTACATTTTCGGATTATAATGAAAGGCAAGACCAAAACTTAAAACCTGTTGAGCGATCTGTAGCTGTGTTCATAAGGAGAGCTCTACTATCGACTCTCTCAAAAGCAGCTTCTCAGCTGTCATCTCCTAGACTTTTATAGTTTCATAGCAAAAATCAAGCGAGCTGCATCGCAATAAGACTACACTGAACTCAGCCTTAGAAATCGAGCAATATAGGACATGTCGACATACTATCTTCCAAACAGATTCCGAATAAGCTGAACTACATCACTCCTAAATTCAGCATTGGCACAATTTCCCTCCCTCCCTCACTCCCACCAACAACAGTGGACCATACAAAAATTTACTTGATTTTAATTTCAGAAAATTTAACATGAACCCCAAACACACAGTAACGTTATTCGTGCGTTTTGAACGAAACTCAAAAGCGCGTGAATGCGTTCGTACTCAAGTCATTGTATTTCGGAGTTATGAGTAGAACCACGAAAAGCGCAAATAATAATCATTTGTTGTTGGATTTTTTTTTTTTTTTTTTTTTTTTTTAATTCCTTTCACTGTTCCTTTTTCGCACTTCAAGTGCACTTCCCGCCAACAATTAAAATCAACTGTTTGATCTTTTATTTCTATTTGATTGTAAAGTTGAAGTATTTTCGATTCAATGCTGACTGTATTTTATGTGCGCCGAACGAACAGTGAAATACAACCCTGTATTGAGTTGATTTCCACATCGAGCAGTATTGGAGAATGGTTATGCTGTGCGCTCGCCAATAGGGAGAGCGCTTTAAGTGCCCATTCACACTAGAGAATGTTGAAAAAAATATTCAACACAGTCTCGAAATTAAAAGCTCTGCAAGGAAACATTCTCTTGACACGGGTTTGATGCCTTCAAGATTTTATATCGAAAGTATGAAGTCACAAAACCTTAAAGGTTTTTTAAGAGAGCGTCTTTCTAGGCCCTTTTTGCTCCCCTGAAATGCAAGTTTATTTACAAAGAGTCACGAAATGTGCTTGAGAGAACAAGTAATGCCCGTGACGTAATAAAAACTTTAAACAATAGACTGTTATGTGCCCAACTATCTCTGGAGCTCAAAAATGTAGTACCTTTGCTGGATGTGGATGCTTGCAAATTCGGCTTAGATCGCCTCGACCTTAGGCCTCGTGGGAAAATACTTGAGTTTGAAAAAGAAGTGCTGTGTTACCAAAGGTATTGAAGCCGAATTTTTTTCTGCGAAGGTTTGTGCGACGATTGGCACCACAGTATGCTCTGCCCAACCCAAAAAAAAGGGACATCCCACAGTCTGCGCCAAATATCGTGGGATAAGTCTCCTTAATATCCCACATAATGTCCTATTGAGGGAATTGTGTTAGAGATAAGTCCACCGTCAACAAACTGATTGGACCTGAACAGTGCGGTTTTCCACCATTGCCCAGACATTCACCAAGCGACAAGTCTTGCAGAAGACCCGAGTGCCAAGAATCGACACACACCACAATTTCATCGATTTAAAGTTGCCTTTGATAGCACAAAACTCATACGGCTGGCTATGTAAACTGACCCTGGATAATACCAGAAGCGCAGTCAGAATTGGGAAGAACCTCTCCGAGCGGTTCGCTACCAAACGAGGTTTCAGACGGGTTGGATTCTGGAGAAAATAATACGAGCCGCAGAGCTAAATGGACCAGGTACAATCTTCTACCAATCAATCTTCTAGAGAGTGTACGATTGTTGGCGTATGCCGATGATGTTGATAACATTGGCCGTAATAACCGCTTCATAAGTTCTGCTTTCTCTAAGTTAGCCAAAAAAGCGAACGAATGGCTCTGGTAGTCGTGTCAAGCTGTCATGTTATTTTCGTTCATTATTGTCTCTGCTATTTCATCCTGGAAAGACTTACGCCTAAACAACCTTTACAAATCATTCAACTTTCACGTTCGAAAATTCACGTTCTGTAAAGAATGTGTTTCGGACGCTTCGCTCAACTGAGGATCAACATAATCGACCTAATGGACGAGTACTATCAATACGCAATATCATCACCCATATTGAGACCCAGCATTCATTATTGACCATGTCCAGTACGTAGTGAAGAAAATATAGCTGCCGTAGCTGTGTGGTGTACATGAAGACTGTGGAGAGCCGATTTAGCGCCGTTTGCAACGACTAACGTATGGAACGACTTGGCGCATTTTACGTCGAGATCTGATATTGAAACTATAAATATACAGCTTGTGCAAGCACTGAAGCCGCTCGAACTTTCTAAGCGACATCGCTTCGGTCTATGGGCTCTGGAAATGTTCCAAGAAGATGCGACGTTTTCGAGCCAAATTTTGTTCAGCGATAAGGCTCATTTCTGGCTCAATGGGTATATAAACAAGCAAAATTGCTTGATTTGGAACGAAGAGCACCCTGATGAGATTCAAGAGCTGCCATTTCATCCAGAAAAAACAACGGTTTGGTTTGGTTTGTGGGCCGATGGAATCAGCGGTCCATATTTCTTCAAAAATGATGGCCGGTTAGAATGTAACCGTCAATGGCGACCGTTATCGCGCCATGATAATCGACTATTTGATGTCTGAAATTGAAGCTCGTGATCTCCGTGGCATTTTTCTTCAACAAGACGGCGCCACCACTGCCCACACATCGCATCAATCAATGGATTCATTGAGAGAACACTTCGGTGAGTAGATAATTTCACGTTTTGGACCGGCCGATTAGCCACCACAGAGTTTAGAAATCCAATAAAAAAAAACCATAAACTTTCATAAAAACGTTGTTCAAGGTATATGGAACTAAAGCCATTCAACCTAACCTCACATATTCTCGACAATAAGGTTCAGCTACTAACAGCTATCATTGTTAGAGCCCTCAACACATACATATGCACGTACAAACGACCTCAACCGCTAAAATACGCTTAATTATATTTATATGTGAGACAAGCAAAACCAGGAAGAAGAAGAAGAAGAAGAAGAAGAAAAGGAAGAAAGAAGTCTCTGCTAACATATGCCAAACAAAACCAATGGCAATTAATCTACTACAATAGCAACAACAACAACAACAACAACAACAACAACAATAATCCTACTACAATAAAATTAAGTGTCTAAGAAATGCAACAACCCATCACTTACTTACCCACTTACACACTTACACACTCACACTTATTATATATTAATACATGTGTAAACACTCAAAACCAAATTTTCGAACAAAAAAAAAGTGAAATGTATGTATGTATGTGTGTTTATAAGTGAATTTACGAAGGTAAAAGTTTTCTATGAATTTGTTTGTTAGTTTTTGTATTAAGTGATTGTCTTAGAAGACGAAGCAGAAGAAGAAGCAGAAGAAGAAGTTTATGGCGTGTCTGTCTATCTGCAGAGGACTTTCTTCATATGTGCATATGTATGTGTGTATAGGTATGAATGTATACAAACAAGCTGTAATATCTTGTAATTGTGGTAGACAAAAGACATAAGGAAGTTTTGAAACTTTTCTTCTCGGAAATAGTAGCTTTCAGGTAGGCAAATGTAATTTACAAACTCCAAATGTTACATATATATGTGGATATATATGTGTGTATGTGTATAAATGGCATAAGTAGACAATTAAATATTGGATAATCAAGAATCCTCTGCAATTTCTACTGCGTAAACATACAATTTTGAACTACTGTCGATAAATGTTGTACTTTCTCCATGTGGGTAGATTAACTGCTAGCTCTCGGTGGTATTCTGATGATGTTGTTGTTCTTGTTGTTTTTGTTGTAGCTCTTCGCTTACCCCGCTTAGGGTCAGGTAAGTCTAATCCAAGTCATGTAGGTCATCTAACGTGAGTCCACGGAAACGTGCTGTTTCGAATAGTTCGCATAAAAGAGCGAGAGAGAGAGGTGCGTTAGATGAGTCGGTTTGAGCGAACACACAAAGAGGTGGTTGCAGACATGCATTTCATTCAGGTCATAAGTTGAGTATTTTGGGATCTGGATAGTTAGGAATTGAGTTAACTACTATATCCAGACTTTAGTGGTGTTCCGATTGGCAGTCGATTGCTGAAGGGTTTGTCTGACGAGATTATATAATTTTGTTCTTCACTCACCCTTCGTCTCAGATTCTGTAAAAACGCTCTCTCTTCTCACATTTTGTACGTTATCACATAGAGAGACTAAAACTAACCTAAAATCGGACTGAACAACCAAACTCTGACTCAAAACTATGCTTTAAAATATCCTTAAAATTAAATCAAGCTTTTTATCAGTGACACGAAGTCAGGTATCGGTAGTCTTGATATAAAGAGTGACAGATCACGTGTGAGTCGTGTCAAGCTGTCATGTTATTTTTGTGCATTCATTATTGGAAAATATCCGACCGAACAGACCACCTCCCGCACGACTCAATGAAGAAAATAAAGCCAACCTAGCTGAGGGTGTACACGAAGACTGTGGAGAGTCGATTCAGCGCCTTTCGCAGCAACTCGGACTGACGTTTGAAACGACTTGGCGCATTTTACGTCGAGATCTTAAAATGGAAGCGTACAAAGTACAGCTTGTACAAGAACTGAACCCCATGCCCGATGCCTGAAATTGTAGCTCGTAATCTTCGCGACATTTGGTTTCAGCAGGACGGCGCCACCACTTCCAACACATCGCATTAATTAATGAATTTATTGAGAGAAAACTTCGGTGAGCAGATAATTTCACGTTTTGGGTCGATTGGTCATCAAGATCGTGTAATATCATACCGTTAGACTTTTCCCTGTGGGAATATGTCAAGTCTAAAGTCCATGCCGACAATCTCGTTTCGATTCAGGCCTTGAAGCAAAACATCACGCGTGGCATTCGCCAGTTAACAGTCGAAATGCTCGAATGGGTCAACGAAAAGTGGACGGACTCAAGGATGGACCCTCTGAGACGTAGCCGCGGCCAACATTTGAAAGAGATAATCTTCCAAAAAATAAATGCCAGGGAATGTTCTTACGAATGATAGTAAACATTTCCCATTAAATTTGGATTTTCTGTGTTTTTTCCCCCTTTAAAAAGTAGGGAACCACCTCGAAGGCCTGAAAAGGGCATTCCCATATGATCAAAGAACTTTATGGTCATGTGACCTAGCGCTAGAAACTTTTGAGAGGGGATCATGGTGAATATATTCTCCAGTACTAATGATAAGAGGCTACTCTCAATTAGCAGAATTTCTATCAGAGGAGAAAATTAACCGAACCTGCGTTACCCACATTGACCTCTTTTATTGAAACGCTTCCTTACGATGAGGACGATTTGATGAAGAATTCTTTTCGAAGGGTATCGATCTGGTCTACTCATTGCGTAGTCTGCGTGAATAAAAATTAAATGGAACATCGAGTACGGGAACGCAGCTAAAACTCTGTAAATATTCAAAAGGACTATTAATAAGAGATGAGGCTTAGCAGTACTCAATGTTCTACCACTAGACTTGATGCTATATCATTTGACAGCAACAGAAATTCTCCGTGCGAAAGCATCAAACCAATGGAGATAGCAACTAACCCCTTGTGGCCTTTTCATATACTTGATATACACACTTTCATGTCAAGCAACACAGACCGATGGGATTTCATAACAGTTACTGCAGATAACTTTAGTAGTTTACTGGAGAAAGATTACCTTCCCAATAGGTAAGTGGGAACGTCTAACGTCCTCATTCCTGGTAGTTGTGTGGAAATATACACGTATGTTCCGAAATCTAAGGATGAGCGGTCATTGCTGATGTATTCTCACGTAGCTCTCCCATGGAACTCTTATTCTTGGTCTTCCTGACCGCTCAGGTGAAGAATCAGCAAATCATGTCAAAGTTAGGGAAATCTACAGTTCTTGCGACAATCAGGCAGGTCAAATAAAAGAGCTCAACACACGAAGCTCACAACGAAAAAGCAGACAAGCTGACCAAGTCGGGAGTTTCACTTGACGAACCTAAGACAATGTTAATACCATGCCGGTTGGGAATGAACAGCATCGAGCTTTATACAAAATTTAAACAAATAGCTCCGAACAGATGGTAATACTTATTCAACTGTAAAGTAGCATAACAAATTTGGCCTTGCAATTGCACAGTCTGATCTGTATGTCCCTCAATGGCTACTATGCCGACTTTAATTTCTTTCCCTAACGGCACTCTAAAAAAAACAGACAATGGAGTCAGCTGCTCGTAGCTGCCAGGTGGCAAGTAGGAAATACCGTTCGCTTGTAGCGTCATTCTGTTGAGATCAGACATCATCCATGCCATTATGTTGAATATTTGCAAACAAATAAAATCTGAACATGGCACCACGGTAGCGATCGGTGTTGGCACAATGAGCATACAAAATGGCTGATGCGCGTACGTCTGCGTTCAGATTTCAAATTGCTCTCCAAACCAACGTATGGACTCCATAAAAAAAATATGTTTGAGCAAAGCCTGGAGCTCTACTATGGATAGCTTTATATAACGGGTTATCCATTTCGAGGTTTCCTACTTTTTTAAAGAAAAAAAAAGCACAGAAAATTCAAATTTAACGGGGAATATTTATTACCATTCGTAAAAAAAATTCTTTGGCATTTATTTTTTGAAGATTATCCCATTTCAAACATTGGCCGCGGCTACGTCTCAGATGGTACATCGGTTGAGTTCGTCCGTGTTTCGATGACTCGTTCGAGCATTTCGATTGGTAACAGGCGAATGGCACGCGTGATATTTTGCTCCAAAGTCTCAATTGAAGCGGAATTGTCCGCATAGACTTTAGACCTTACATATTCCTGCAGAAAAAAGTCTAACGGTATGATATCACACTACCATGGTGGCCAATCGACCGGCCCGAAACGTGAAATTATCTGCACACCGAAGTGGTGTTGAAACCAAATGTCGCGGGGATCACGAGCGCGATAACGGTCGCCATTGACGGTAACGTTCTCACCGGCATCAGTTTGGAAGAAATATGGAGCTATGATTCAAACCAAAGGGTTGTTTTTATGGATGAAATGGCAACTCTAGAATCTCTTCAGTTTGCTCTTCGTCCCAAATGCAGCAATTTCGATTGTTTATAAGCCCATTGAACCAGAAATGGGCCTCATCGCTGAAAAAAATTGGGCTCGAAAACGCTGGAACTTCTTGGAACTTTTCAAGAGCCCATAGAACGAAGCGATGTTGCTTGAGAAGCTCGAGCGGATTCAGTTCTTCCACAAGCTGTATTTTGAACGCTTTCAATTTAAGATCTCAACGTAAAATGCGCCAAGTCGATCCATACGTCAGCCCGAGTTGCTGCGGATGGCGCCGAATCGACTCTCCACGGTCTTCGTGTAATCACTCAGCTACGACCGCTATATTTATTTCACAGCGTCGTTCTGGACGTAGACTACTTGGTCGAATATTATCCAATAATGAATGCGCTGGGTCTCAAGATGGGTGATAATGTTGAGAATGGTATTCGCACAGTAGGCCGATTATGTTGAACATGAAATTGAGCAAAGCTCGCGAAACACATTCTTTACAGTGCGTGAATTTTTCTAACAAAGTTGAATGATTTGTAAACTTTGTTCAGGCCAAACAATACTGAACAAAAATAACATGACAGCTTGACACGACTCACGAGTAATCTATCAACAAAAGAGCCAATGAAGAAAGTACCTTTACTTGGATCACCTTTTATGAGTAAAATTTTGCGAAAAAGCGTACTATCACACTAACAAAATTCACTACTAATCTCGTATTGAAAGCAAAACCCTCCAACATTCTACAGTCCAAGCATTAACGAACAGAGATGAACTTCTCTGAAGATTTTTAGAAAAAAAATATAAATCAAAGCCAACTTGCTAATAATGGTATAAGAACTTTAGGAAGTTCTACGTAAGAACGTAAATAAATATATACATATTTATGCGTGTATGCTTGCGTGTGCGTGTTGCCAATAGTTATTTATAAGATTAGACAATTTTATTATAAACTTCATTGGTTCACCCATGCACCTGTGTGTTGGTTAAACAAGTAATTTAGAGAGCAACAAACATATGCATGTATATGTTACATACATGCGACACATACATTTATACAAACACATAGACAACGAAGATCCTAAAACTTACCGTTAATCTTTTGTATTGTCTAATTTTGGCGCGCATTGAGTTAGGCAGACACAAAATACGTAAATATAAAGTTCTTAACAGTAAATAAGCAACAACAACAACAACAACAACTACATCAACAACTACAACAACAACAAAAACAAACAATAACAACAACAACTACTACTACTACTACTACTACTATTACTACTACTACTACTACTACTACTACTACTACTACTACTACTACTACTACTACTACTACTACTACTACTACTACTACTACTACTACTACTACTACTACTACTACTACTACTACTACTACTACTACTACTACTACTACTACTACTACTACTACTACTACTACTACTACTACTACTACTACTACTACTACTACTACTACTACTGCTACTGCTACTCCTGCTGCTGCTGCTACTGCTACTACTACTGCTGCTGCTGCTACTGCTACTGCTACTGCTACTACTACTGCTGCTGCTGCTACTACTACTGCTGCTGCTACTACTGCTACTGCTGCTGCTACTGCTGCTGCTGCTGCTGCTGCTGCTGCTGCTGCTGCTGCTGCTGCTGCTGCTGCTGCTGCTGCTGCTGCTGCTGCTGCTACCACTGCTGCTGCTGCTGCTGCTGCTGCTGCTTCTGCTGCTGCTGCTGCTGCTGCTGCTGCTGCTACCACTGCTGCTGCTGCTGCTGCTGCTGCTGCTGCTGCTGCTGCTACTACTACTACTTCTACTAAGACTACTACTACTACTACTACTACTACTACTACTATTACTACTACTACTACTGTTACTACTACTACTACTTCTACTACTACTACTATTACTACTACTACTACTGTTACTGCTACTGCTACTACTACTACTACTACTACTACTACTTCTACTACTACTGCTACTGCTACTGTTGCTACTACTACTGTTACTGCTACTGCTACTACTACTACTACTACTACTGCTACTACTACTACTGCTACTACTATTACTACCACTACGAAAAAAAATTTAAGCCAACAACAACACATATACCGAAGTAAGCAACAACAACAACAACAACAACGAAAAATAATAATAAAGTAATTGAAGCCAACAACAACAACAACAACACATGTGTCGAAGTAAGCAACACTTGGCAGCGATAGGAAACCGGAAAACCGCAATTTTCGATGTTTTACTTGGGCATATGCTGTGGCATGGCGTATGAGTAACCAACTGTACAGCGGGGTAGAAAGAGGGAGAGAAATGAGTAGCAGTTGAGTCAGCTGGAGGATATAAGCTTGCGGGCGGACGCGACAAACAGGTGTGAAAATAAACTTAAAGTAAGTTTCAACGTGTGTGTATGTATGTATGTGCGGCGGAAATGTGTGGGCAGTGTGTGTGTGTATGTGTGTGATGTGCGTCCATGGAGTCACTGCTTGGCAATAGCAGCTGTGTTGCTTTGGCAAATAAATCGTTTGTTTTTGCAATATTCAATGCTTCATTGCAGTAAGTAAGCAATTACAACAACATAATAACACAAATAGCAAAACAACAACAACAACAACAACAACAACGCGTATGTGCATAGCAACACAATCAATAATGGTAAAGCCGCAATAACAATAACAAACAAGTAAATAAAATATAAAAGGCATTTGAGAGTCGAACAACAGCGCACACACATACAAACATATACATATATATAAACTCATACACACCACACACACACTCGAAAGTTCGCACTTAACTTTAGATTACTTCCTGGGCTGATTGTCCTCCCTGCCGTGGCAATAAACTCTCATCCACACGCTTAGCTTCCTGCCGCACTTCCGCTTATAAAACTCACTTAGTGCACCTTAAGATTTTCATTTTCCTTACATACAGTTACATACGAGTGTGTACCGTTAAAGCAAAAACCTGTTGTTTTCCTTTGCTTTGCGGTGTGTTTTTTTTTTGCTTTCTTTTCTGTTTGAGCTGCTCAGCACATTTGCTCCTTTGGTCTCATAAAATATTGAAAAAGCCGCAAAAAGTTTGCCAATCCAGTCAAGCGTACAAGCACAAACACACACACACGCATATAAACACCTTGAGTTGGACCGCCGGCGTCTCACTCGCCTCTCTGAAAGCTCCTAACAAACGCACGAGCGCCATAACATGTGGCAGGTAGCATGTGGCTTGTGGCATGTGGCGCATTTCAATGCGTCTCTCCCTCTCTCTCTCTCCGTCTCTCTCTTGCTTCCTATTTCTTTTTCCCTCACTCTCGCTTTCGCTCTTTGTCTCTGTTTTGTGTGCTTGCCTTGCCTTGCCATTGGCATGCAGCAGGTGTTGCTTGTGCTCGTTGGCACGTCGCCGACACGCCTAATTGACAGCTTATTTGTAAATCGGTAAAAAGAAGTTAAACAATTTTTAAGCGTAAACACAATCGGAGAAAAGTTTGTTTGTTTTTCGGTTTTTTCCTTTGCAGAAAGTGTGAAAAATTAACAAGAAATAGTTAAAATACTTTGTGGTAGCTGGCGGTTGAGGAGCGGATGTGGTGCGCTAATTTGGTAATTGTTTGCGGAGAGAAGAGCAGGGGACACAGCCTTAAAATGGTGTTGGAGCTGTTGTCACCAACTCCTTTTGGTCTTTATGTTATAGAAAATTCGAAAGTCTTTAGTTTAGAAGCGAATTCATCTTGCCCAATGCAGGAATAGTCTTACCTAATACAGGAAGAGTCCAGTTTAGTAGCTCTGGAACCCTTTTTTTTCATTACGGCAGTCCTATGGAACGAAGTAACCACTCCTTGAGTAGTCTTAGAAGGCACGAAAATATGAAGTTCTCATAAAAATTCATACATCACTTGGGCCTGGATTAAAAAGAAGCACACTAGAAGATGAGAGCCATGACGGCTGTATATTCTTAGAGGAAAGAGCTAAGAGCTTCACCTTCCCTGCGCCGTTCTTATCGTATTTGAAATAGAATGTTTAGCAGTATATGATTCCATGTGGTGTCCTTGGGTTCGACTCTTCACCAAAATTTAGAATTATCCAAAAAAAATATTTTTTATCTGCGCTTAACCCTAGGCTGGGAATTTCAGCACCTTCGAGTGTGTTTCTGTCATGAAATAAAAGGCTTTTCATGAAAATTCATCAGGCGTCCAGAGTCAGATTAGAAAAACCTTGTTTTTGTAGCTCGTTTAATTAGTTCGCTGTATCAGCTGCAAACTCCAACGACCTCTGTGTATCCAAAGTGAAGCCTCTGTTGCCAACCCAAGGATTCCATACCAAAAGAAAATCACATCAAAAATAAAAAAAATAGCTCTGTCTGTAGTTCCAAGCTCTGCTTGCTCACATTCCAAAATCCATACAATGCTCTAGATCAGTCAGTAGCGAGTCACATTTGGATCGTCCAGTCTTAGGTATTCGAAAGCTATTCCTAGAAAATGGCAGGTACATCTTCTGTGCAGTAGATTGTCCGGTATTCACGGGATTCGACGAGTTTTATGAGCATGATCAATAGTAAGGGAGAAAGATCACCAAATTTTGGGATCCTGCCAAAAACCTTATGTTAAGCTCACTTCTTTAGAAGTTCAAATCAGTCGCAAAAGGTAACTTTCCTAAGAAACTAGTTATTGTGGCTGGTAAGATGTTCTGAAAAAAATCCTCTCTACAGAAGACTTGCTCTTTACACAACGCAAGGCCATGACGAATATTATCAGGCGGTTTTCCATTAAAAAATACATATTGAGTTGCAGTTGAAGTCACCGAGAAAGGAGTACCTAGTATCGCGGAAGCTCCGCCTCTTTCTTAATTTTCGTAGGCCTCGTTTACGGCGGTTGCAAATCTTCTTTGATATTTACATTTTCAAGACAAACTCAATTAATGCTCTTTCCTTCTCGTCGCATACCTTGGAAATGTGCGAGACTCTAATCCGAGATGCGTTCATCAACCCACGTGGAGCTTCGGGTCACAGCTGAAAGAAGGGATCTTGTCACAGTGCGAAAACTTCAAGCCCGCTTCCTCTTGATGAACACATCTTGCTTCGAGTCTTTAGTCCTGGGTATGTACTGCAACTCCTTCGTATTACTGCAAATTAGCCGCAATACTAAGTTAATCGCCAACCTTGTACGAATTCAAGTGATTGATGCTGTCCGGTTACCGAACCATCGTCCCAGCAACAAGCCTACCAAACAATCACAGCTCGATTGATCCCAAGATCACGATACGAAGAAGACGATAAGAAGAACGTAAAGAGACTTCTGATTCAAGTGAAATAAGTGAACCAAATAAGAGTTTCACCTCGAGCGAAGGATGGGTACCCCAAATACAGTAACTCGGTCCTACTGAAAGCTCTTACACGCTGGGAATGAGAAGGATTTGATTGACACAAGCGCCACTGGAAGCTTTACTAAACCATCTATCACCAAAAGTTGTCGTGGATCAATATGTTCGAAGGAAAAGTTCTGCTAAATGACAAAGCTTCAGAAAGGGCAGCCACGGTGATAAAAATTTCAAGTGGAGAGAATAAAGAATCAAGACCGAGAAGTCGAAGAGTGGTCAAGAAAAGCACGAAGGAGATCTAGAGCAGCGAATATCGACGCTGTATGTAGTCGAAACAACCTCCGGAAATACAACGCCGACAGAAAGCGAAGACGTACTCCGAGGATAACTGCGAAGGCGAGATTGTGCATTGATGAATGTACGACAGTCCCGACCACAACACCTGAATGGCAGTATCTCAAGAGGAACCCATATTGCCAGTAGATTTTATACGAGAGCTCGGAGAACACTTAACAAGGAACTTCAAGTAGTCAACACGACAGTCGCTTAGCCGGCAAATGGGACCTTGAAAATATTGTCTAAGTGGTTTCAGACATGGAAAAGTAGCAGGTATTTGTGGGCTATAGAGAACTACTACCCAACTGGGAAGATCATGATGAGGTGCTATTACAGGCCTTCGCAAACAAACAAGTATTAAAAGGTAAAGCGAAAATCTACTCCTCCTTAAGAAAGAGGGGTACGGAGGATCTATTCATCTATTCATCTACCTTTAAGAACATATACAAAGGTAGACGAGTGTAAGCACTCCAAGATGAACTCCAAAGCCTTTTAAGTTTTGCCTAGGAGCTCGGCATTGCGACAAACTATTAAAATATTGCTTCCAGTATCGTCTGAACACACTCCATCCACGCAGGTGGCAGAGAATAGAATTAATTTTTTAATAATGCGCCAAAAAGTATGCTTTAAAATATTAAAAAAATACTCTGACACTACATTTCTTGTACGCACAGCGGCTTGTAAAGAAGAATAAATATAATTCAACTGCCAGCTTGTGGCCAAACTGCCACGCCTCCTCTTAACTAACGTAACAAAAGCATACTTTTAGGCTATATGAAGCTGCAATTGACGTTTGACGTGCCGAAGAAAAGTGAGATCAATTTGAATTTCAAATTAAAAAAACTCCAAACCCACGATGACCGGAAAGGTGTATGAGAGAACTGAAATGAGAGTGAAATAACAAAGTCAGCATAAAATACAAATTTTAGAACAACAAACAAATCTACTTATTTACACTACCATTAAGCTATAGACAAAAGAAACAGCGCTAGACTTGCCCGAGGCAGCGGCGTATACAAAAAGAAAATTGAAAGTGAGAGTGCGAGAGTGCGAGAGTATGAGAAATTGTCAATAATTCAAATGCTAGAGCTATAAATTTGCTTTGCAAATAAAAGCTGACGTTGCTTGAGAAGGAGAGAGAGAGAGAGAGAGAGAGAGAGAGAGAGAGAGGGGAACTAAAATATTTATATTGATTATACAAGTGGTGAGTGGAAATAGATCTTCCGCAAACGCTGCAAGCATTAGATATGTCCAAGAACCACCGCTAACTGCACTGCAGCGCAGGCGAAGCAAATTTGAAGCATACATTTTGGCTGCATATACAATCTTCAATTTCATTGCCTACATTTTGGCGAAAAATATCAAAAACTGTAGTCGAAAAAAACATTTGATTTCGAATTTCACGTAGGAAAGAGTAAGAGCGTACAACGAAAACAAAGCACAAATTGAATTTTTCACTTAAATTATTGCCAAGGGATGACTGCGTAAAATAATAGCGTCCACACAAACGGCGTTGAGTGTAAATGCGTATGTAAATACAAGAAAACAATAATCAGTTAATATAAAACAAACAGTGAAATTAGACCCAGCGGGGTTGCTTTTTTAGTCAAAAGTGGAAAAAGAAAGAAAAAGAAAAATGAAAACCAAGAAAAAGTACAAGAAAAATTATTTGTCTAAAGAATATTCCGTAGGTCTTTCAATAATGCCATATCTTTGTCAATAATGCCATATTTTCTTTCTCCCCCCTTCAACTTTCCTCCTCGCACAGTGCGCTCTCTTTGAAAAGCAGTCAAATTGCAACAACAAAAAAATCAGTTTACTTTGCTTGGCTACGTCTGAAAGCAGGCCACAACGCACAAATTCAATGCCTTCAAAAATTTCATGCGCCAATATCAATATTTACAATTCACTTAAATTTGCATGCACGAATGCATTGCATACTTTTGTGCGTTTTGCAAATTGCTTGAAAGGTTTTTTCTTCACTTTTTTTACTGCGCCAGATTTTATGGCAACAAACTTGCGGATTCGATTTAAGTTTTTTTCTAATTTTTATTCTTTTTTTTTTTTATTTATATTTTTTTATTTTTTTTATTTTTTATTTACTTTTTTCTCTTTTTCCTCAGCGCTTTGCTTCACTTCAGTTTCTATTTGCGTTTTCGGCACACTAGAAACTTTTCTAATATGCGGCTTAGAGTAGTCATAGTATGCCGTTAGTTGGCTTGAAGCATACTTATAGGCTGCACTAATATGCTGCATATAAGAGCTGATATCAGGCTTAGCAAAACCAATTTTGAATTTTTGAAAATTTCACATACTCACAGTTTTCATAGTTCTGTGTTCGTTCAGTTGTGGCGCCTAAAAGTAAATCAAACATTTCAAAACAAATATTGACAGGCAAATGGAATAGTAAAAAGAAAAAAGAAAATTGCAAAATTGACTTGCGCCAACATGTAGGCAACATAAAAGCCAAACGCACATATGTAGGCAACAAAAAAGCACAGCTATGGTGGAGTGGAGTGCAGCGTGCACAGTGCTGAGCGCCACATTTCGGCATTCATTTCAACTGTATTGCTACTATTTGTCTATTTACTCATTTAAGCTGCCAAACATTTTGCACTTTGAGAACTTTGTGTGCGCCTAGCGAGCTCAAGTGTATGTGAGTGTATGTGAACGCCTACTTCTCAGCGCGCTTATGGCGCACTAGTTTAATAAACTGTACTTCAACGCTTGGTTTTTTTCCTTCTTTTTGGTTATTTGCCTCTTGGTTGATGGCAAAATTTTGGTGTCAATGAACAGTTTTAACATATTAACATATTTTATTAAACCCGTTAAAGTTTTCTGAGTCAATAGCGTGTTGCGCACAATTAGGCGCAATAAATTTTAAAATGCAACCCCCGATTTTCGGCAGAGCTCCTCATCGAATTTGTAGTTTTTACGTCGCAATGTTTTTACTAGCAAATGGAGAGACTTCCAATTTAATATAAGTCGCTTCCGAGCGGCTGATGGATTTTCATGTCATAAATTAACTCGGATGACTTGACATTCCCAGCCGAGGAGCGACCGAAATTTGAAAAATTACTTTACTATAATTTTGAATAAATAACGGCCCAGGACTCGAACCGTGGCCCCGTTCGAATGGCACTATGCACTTCTAGCTACTCGGCTATCACGGTGGTAGAGATTTCGTCGTCGCCAGATCATGGCATTTATACAGTGTATGAAAGTCTCCCCCGATGGATGATATGACCGACGATTTGACCAAAGATGCCTTTTATGAACGTGTGTTCTCGAGAAGATGTCGGAAAATTTAGCCTACATGACGAATGAGTTGAAGCTGATCGATTTTGTCGGAGCTCGAAATACGATTGTCTGTAGTACCACACTCCGGCATATGAGTATCGATCTAGTTGTTGTCGCCAAATTGAAAAGCTCGCAATCAAATTGATCATGCTGTGGTAGACAACGTACACAAGGTTTCAAGAACGAGAAAGAGGACCTGGTCACTGACGTTTGAGAATATATAGATTTTATGGAAATAACACTTCTCCCCTGCCCCTAAATAGCAGTGAACGCGAAACACCCAGTGACTACGGGCCGGAATTCTTAATCTATGACATTAGAATAGACATTTCATAGTCAGACTATGGCCTGCCAATGAACACAATTTCGCGCGTTGAGCACAACCGGCTCTTCTTCTTCTTCTTCTTCTTCTTTGGCGTAGGTACCGCTTAGGCGATTATAGCCTCGTCAACTCGTTTCTTCTCTATGCAGTTTGACGCCAGTTGGAAATAAAAAGTGATACCAGGTCGCTCTCCACCTGATCCTTCCAACAGATTGGAGATCTTCCTCTTCCTCTGCTTCCACCAGCGGGTACTCCACGGAATACTTTCAAAGCTGGAGCGCTTTCGTCCATTCGGATGACATGACCTAGCCGGCGTAGCCGCTGTCTCTTGATTCGCTAAACTAAGTCAATGTTACCGTATAGCTCGTACAGCTCTCATCGTTCCATCGTCTGCGGTATTCGCCGTTGCCAACGCGCAAACGACCATAAATCTTTCGCAAAACCTTTCTCTTGAAAACTCCTAAAGCCGACTCATCGGATGTAGACATCGCCCAGGCTTCTGCACCATATGTCAGTACGGGTATGATGAGCGACTTGTAGAGTTTGGTTTTGGTTCGTCGAGAGAGGACTTTACTTTTCAATTGCACACTCAGTCCAAAGTTGGCAAGAGTGATTCTGAGTTGGATTTCAAGGCTGACATTATTGGTGTTGTTAACCTACCTTGAATCTACTCTTTCGCAAAGAAAGTGCCTTAGGGTTTCAAGTTCTCCGCTCTCTCTGTACAACTCGTTCTGCACAAAGATTACAGTTGCGCCGAGCCTCTTTGCGCGCCTGCCTAATAGAAGATGTTTTGCGTTAGGAAGACGCATCGTTGTAGATATTCCCTTTATTTTTAGCGAGATAAGCTCTCTCTGGACCTTAGTTTATCTCATGTTGTTCATATTATTTTGGTCAGTTTGCCACAATTGACTGTATTTTCCTAAAATTAGTATCTTCGATGAATAACTCCCTTATATAGAGCTCACAAGTGGAGAACGACATGTCCAGGCACTTCCTGGGTGGCGAAAGTGGAAGAAAGGAAAGGCACTCCCCTTGCAATTTCGTCCTCTATCTCTTTACACGATACGTTATTAAGCTTAGCTTACCCTTAGACTTTTTCCTGTGGAGATATGTAAAGTGCAAAGCCTATGCGGACAATCCCGCTTCGATTCAGGTCTTGGAGCAAAACATCACGCGTATCATTCGCCAGTTACCAGTCGAAATGGTCGAACGAGTCATCGAAAATTGGACTCAGCGGATGGACCATCAGAGACGTAGCCGCGGCTAACATTTGAAAGAGATAATCTTCAGAAAATAAATGCCAAATAATGTTCTTTCGAAAGATGACGATGAACATTCCCTATAAAATTTGAATTTTCTGTGGTTTTTTCTCGAAATGGATAACCCGTTACTTTTCCATGAGAAAAATGATGGTCAGGAAGTTGAAAAGTATATCAGACTTTAGCTGAGATCTCAATTTTACATATACAAATTTATTCAGTGTCACCTTTGAGACTTTTCTTGTCTGTTGAGTGTCTCCTTTGAGGCTTTTCTTGTCTTAAAAAATAACTTAGCAGAAGGAATAGTACAAAATGTCATCCTAAAAAAGCACAGAAACAGGGGAAGTAACGATGGATCACAACACATGGTGTCTACTCCAAAAACAGGCTGACTAAAGGGTTTTAAGTATCTGGAAAAGATGATAAAGAAATTAAAGGAGTCGCGAAAGGAGAAACCATTTTTCTGTTTGTCTAACTCTGAGTTTGGTAAGATGTCGCTGCCCAGCTGGTTGTTGTCTTCACTAAAAGTATCGCTAACATAACCGCCATCGAAGAAATACGATGCATGGGAGATCCATGAGAACAGATTGAACATACACTACAGCTTCTCCGCGTTAAAAGCAAGCCAAACTCATACAGCTGTAGCACTCTCGGTGTGACTTCTTCAACATAATATTGAAAAAAATAATATGAGCTGCAGTACCAAATGGAAAAGGCACAGTAATCTATAAGAGCGTGGACTGATTGCGTATGCCGATGATATTGATTTAATTTGCCTCAACAACTATGACGTTAGTTTGAAGCTTTCTGCAAAATGATTAGAGATGATCGGCGAATGTGTCTGGTGCTGATATCTCTTGCCCTCAAAGAAACACTCTTCGCTCCCACGTCACTGTTGTGAGTTGTAAATTTCAAGTTCTGAAAAGTTGCATCTACCGAGGAACTAGCATCAATAATACGAACAATGGCGGACTTGAGTCCAACGCATTCCCACTTTTGACGAACAAAAATCGACTTTACAAGTCGTTACATCGGCTTTGGGAGTCGTGTAAGCGGTTTTGTTTGGACTTCATGCTTCCCTACGACGACGAATGCCATAGATGATAGCATGATGGGCTCTACAAGGTATACAGCGTCAAGTATTTCAGGCAGTTACCGCTGATGGAAGCAGAAGAGAATCTTCGGTACCCATTCTACTCACTCCACCGCTTTTGTGGGCTAAAAATGAAAATTTTACCTAAAATATGCGATTGCAAGGAAAACTAAATTTTGAAGTATTTAAGTTTTGAATAAAATTTGCTCATAAGTAAATATGCTTGAGTGAAGTTGTTTACATATATATGTATGAATACAAATGTAAGCAATGTAGGTGTATGTGTGCATGTGTGTATGCGCTGCTAGACGTGTGAAGTGTTGAAAGGTGTGAAGAGTACCATTGAACAGCAAAGATTTTCACACCTTTCAATTGCTGTGAGACATACACAAACACACACACATACACTCGCACACATGCATGCATATGAAAATATATGCCCAAACTCTTTAGTATATTTAAACACATATGGCTGTTGTTGTTGTTGTTATTATTACTGCCATTTAATGACGGTCTGTTTGTGGTGTACGGTGTTGGCCCAAAAATTTATACGCCCAAAAGTGCGTACAACAAATTAAACTAAAACCTATACAAACAAACAACACACACCCACCCACACACACACACACAAACAAGTTTGCGCGTTCGTTAAGGTTTATGGGATATTTATGTGGAAAAGTTATATACGTATGTTTGTGTATGTGTGTGTGTTGATCTACCTATATATTGGTTGAAGTGAACACGTTCAAACTTAATTTAAGGTTCAATACAACGCCAGAGAACCGCAAAAACTTGACGCGTTATTTGCTCAAAAGCTCAATGAAATACACGCGGCAAACATTGTTGCATACTTACCGGCGCAACGGTATTCACTTGTATACATTTGCCATGCGCTTGGTGGGTGGTGTGGCGTTGGCTCGTATAAAATCTTGTGGTTTATTAGATTTTAATAATTCACGCGCACATAAATACAAACACACACACACACACACGAGCGCACACATGATTTTAAACCATCTCACACACACACACACACCTTAGCATCCTCCTGTTGTGCGCAAACTTCAAAGTTACTCTTCTCGGTCTTTTATCAAACGCTTGCACTCGACTGGAAATCTGCTTCATCACTGCTGTTTGCTGCTTGAGAAAACAACAACAATAGCAAATATATAATACTTTCATTTGCAGCGGTGGAAGGGGGGAAAAGGTGTATAAGATGATACAACACCTTCGGGAGCGTTTCGTTTTGTTGGGAAATCAACTTAAAGGTTATGTGCAGCGAATTGAGTTAAAATCAAAACGCCAAAAGGCATATAGAGAAAGAAAGAGTACTTAGAAAATACAAACATCACATATATTGCATGTACAAGTATGTATGTATGTATGAATGTGTGTAACTGCTTGACATGAAAAACGTCACTAAAGGGAATTGATTTGAGTAACTTCGTGGTGGTGGCGTGACTAAAGTTTAAATATTGCAAGCAAAAATTAAAAAAAAGGAAAAAAATCTTTTTTTTCTAATTTATAGAAACTTCAAAAGACACGTGGGTAGAAAGAGCTAAAGCCAAGATTTATGAATTCCAAAGAAATTTATTTTTACTTCAACTCAACTGAGCAATCGACGAATGTTCAGAGTCTTGAAACTACAAAAAAAATTATTTCTTCCTCCATTACTCCTCCGACATAGAAGGGGCTTTCAGCAACATAAAAGGTACAGGACAAGTCAGTGACTTCTTGAATAGAAAATTTTTTTGTCGCGAAATAAGCGTTTTACTTCCTAACATTGCCTCCTTTTAGCTCTGAACATTTAGTTTTTTTTCCAATATTTTTATTCCTTCCAAATAAAAGGTTTTCAAAGTCCTCGAAATATAAACTTGTTTCTGCGATGAACTCTTCATTCTTCATTCTTCAGCCATTTCTACAGGTATGGAAACAGAAAGCGGCTGGAAAATCGCAGTATTTGCTGTATTGGGTAGCAGTTCGAAGCTGATTTTATGAATTTTGGCCATTGTGACAACGTTGTTCTGATGTAACAGCATTTTTTGTTGCGGTCATTTCTGCTTCAAATCAATATTGAATCTTTCCAGAACCACTGAATAATATTCACCGGTGATCGTTTTAAACTTGCCAAGGTAATCGATGTGCTTGACGTCTCTTGTAACCCAAAAAAAAATCTGTTGCCACGACCTTATTGGCAGACCGATCCGCCTTGGTCTTCTTTGGTGTGCGTTCACGTGGAGAAATGCACTGTTTTGATGGTTTATTGACCTCTGGTGTGATGTGGTGGATCAATGTTTCATGTATGGTAACGAAACGGCGCAATACTTCGATTGGATTGCGGTTGAACATCGCCAAACACGTCTTCCAAGTGGTTACACGGTTTCACTTATGGTCGTGTGTAAGCAATCGCGGCTCCCTTCGCGCGGATAGATTTCCATATATGTATAGCATATCCAAATATTCATATAGAATATGATGTAGCCTCTCGGTTGAGATGCCTAGAGCCTCAGCCATGTCGCCCAGTTTTATTCTACGATCCTCCAATATCATCCCATAGATTTTAATGACGATTTCTAACTTGATGACCTCATTTGAGCGGCGACCTGAACATTCTGCTTCACTTGTACTGGTACGACCACAACGGAAGTCGGCAAACCACTTCTTAACCATTGAAATTGATGGTGCAGAGTACTCATAATGGTTATCAAGTGTTTACCTGGTTTGGTGATGGTTTTTTACGCAAGAAACGAAACTTCGCAGCAGTTCTCGTTAGACCCCTCTGCATTATGTGTGTCTTCTTGAATTCGTTACACTAAGCATGAATAGGTTCTCTTCAATGTGGTCCTTCCATGAGAGTAAATTCTACAAAGAATAATACTGAATCTAAATCTGAGCTGATAAGATTCCATTAGTGTATTGGAAAATGACCTTAAATGACCTTAAAGTTGATGCTTATCTTCAGGTCACTCTTCCTCACTACAGGAGAAAGGAGACAGAAATTCCACTTATCGTACATAATTTTCGTTTGCCATATTTTGTAGAGGAGCTGGGACATGTGTCCTATTAGCTCGTCAGCACTAACCTCAGGAGGTTTGTCAGCCCCATCAGCTTAGGTTGCTCTACTGCTCCTTAGCATTATAATTTCGACTCGGACTTGGCCGCTAGATGGTCTACACTATTGTCTGTATCGAGCTTGAAACCCTGGAACAAATGGTTGATCTGGTTGATCTGGTTGATCACACTCGTGCCCTTTCTACTAACTTTTTTTTTTCATTTGAAAAAATGTCTCTCTTTGGACGCGTTAAGCGCTCGAAACTAATAGTTCTTTCAGCGGCTGTGCTAAATCTCTCCAGTATCTTAAGAGTCGGAGATAGATTTGTGGAGCGATTCCAAGAGGTAATTGGTGTAATCTAATGGTCGGAGTCACGTGAACTACTCGAAGTGCACGAACGGCAAGCACGCGTGCTCGTTGATCTGATAACAACCAGGTGGCATAGTGGGTATCGAGATGCTGAATTATGCGACTAATAACTGAACATGTTTCGCCTCGGAATAAAGTCAATCATTCATTGAAATCCCCGAAAATAATATTGACCACGTGGTTTCGGCAGCGATCGTATGTCTCCTCGGTAAGTTTAAAGAACTTAGCCTCTACGCAGATTGTGGGCAATCAGTAGTTCAGAGGTGGCAATCTGGTGGACGTGGTGTCGAAGTCTCTGACTTACTACGAATCCGCATACAAATTTGTGGTCATTCGTTTGGCGGCTTTAAGTATGTAAGTTTGGTAAGTGCTACTCATTTTCTTCAACTTTCAAAGGGCTTCGTCAGTTGAATAGTTATCCATTCCTTATTAATGATGCGGGGCATTCAAGAGGTATATTCTCAAAATATGGCCTGCTTTCATTTGGTGTTCGTCAACAAAATTATAGTGTATCTTATCAAAGACTGGCATCGTTTTCCATGGGCACGAGATAAAGTAACGGGACGCTAACACAGCGCACATCACGCAGATTTAAGGACTTGGCGAGACCTCTCAAATTTGAAGTCTATAGAAAACTGAGGAGGATAGCCGAGAGACTTTTTTAAAGGTGATACCAACTCGGCTTATAAGTGCCAGATGCGTTTAATGTGGAATTTTGTGTTTAGGATACAGCGATAACCCTCATCACGTGCTACGACAACCTAGCTGATCACCAGTTACTCATCCGAAACTGTTTATTCGCAGTTAATCTTCTCTATAATTAAATACCTTTCACTGATCACTAGCTTGTAGCTAGTCCTGCTGAATTCTTTTAAATTCTGAACAACCGGCATCTACAACGAGTAGTTATATGTATGTATATTTGATAATATCGCCCGCAAACTCTAATTTTCCGGCCCCAAATCCCGGTTAATTAGTCATGGCAGCAACAACATGTTAACATAAATGAAGGCAAGAATCTGATGAGGTAGGAAAAAAAAGTGCTGCATGAGACACCGCTGAATCTGCAGCATTATTTTTTTATACCTTTCATGTACTTTGGCTCGAGTATCGAAAGGATTAGAGATGGACCCATTAGAATGCATACCTATTGCATCAGAATGACGAGCTGAGTGGATTTCGCCATATCCTTCTCTCCATTTGTTCGTCTGTGCGTCTCTTACTCTGTCTGTCTGTCCGAATTTAAATGCGAATTAGTCTCTTATTTTTTGAAATATTTCAACGCAGCCTCATAGGAAGGGAGCACCTACACATTTAAATAGTCGTTTTTTGGGTACCGGATAATTCGGTAAACAATATCATCTGGCTTCCATACAATGGATTCCTCAATATATGAGTTTTTGGTTCAAAAATCCGCCAAAAAAATAGCTAAGAGTGTGAAATTTGGTATGCTACCCACGTAACATTTACACAGAAAATCATGGAAATTGGGTTTTGAATTTTTCCAATAATTTTTTATAGATTCGGCATGACCTAAGACAGCACTTCTTCTGGCTTTTTTCCATTTCTGACTACCAAATTTTTTTTTTTTTTTTTTGTGATTTTTCTTATAACTTTAGGAGCACCAAAGCAATGGAGAAAGGCTAGAAACCAATAGAGAATATATTCCAAAAAAAAATTTAAGCTTTATTTTCGACGTAATTTTTTTTTATTTATTTTATTTTTATTTTTTTTATTTTTTTTTTTTTAAATAATTTCTATTTAAAGTTCTGTCTGCTCGGCAAGGAAGCCTCAACAATGATATATATATGCATAACTGTAAATAATGCAATAAATAAAACCACATTGAACTGTCTCAATTACTAGGGCCACCGCTTACACCACTGCAGCTGCTACTGATACTACAATGCATACACACACACACACACGAAACACCACCTTACAAGCGCGCGTTACCACAGCAATAACAAATATAAGTAATTGTCGGTAATTAAGGTACGGTTTGAGCCGAACATTACCATTACCATCAACACTGCCATTAATGCTGAATGAAGCAAGCAAAGCAAGCAAGCAAAAGCAAGCGAGCAAAAGTAAAGGCAAAGCAAGAGACGCAACGAAAAACGCATACTAATAATGAGCGCCTCAGCTAGGCCACAATACCATACAGTAGTACAGTCTCCAAAAAGACAGTCGGAAGACAGACAGACAGACAGTTATGCTTACGCTGCCATACACCAACACATACATACAAATGCACAGGATTCACACACACACACACAAAAGAAGCTGGCAAATTATCATTTCGATTGTGCATTTGCTTACCAGGCGATACTTCGTACCAATTATGAATGCTTAATATTTTCTGTTTGTTGTTGTTGTTGTTGTTTTTTTTGCCAAAAATTTCCACGCATTTTTGTTGCTGTCTAATTTACCATTTCAAATTGTTATTGCATGCTGAACGTACATATAATGTACAGCAACAATGCGCATATTTCCGCTTGCAACAGCGACAATAACGGCGGCGGCGACGGTGGCGACGACGGCGGTTTCTTTGTTAAAGAAATTCCAACAATCCAATACCACGATTCGACAAGGTAACGCCATCACGAGGTGGCAAACTGCCAGCGAAAGCAGTTTTTCTCACACTCTACCTACCTACCGCCAACCCACCAGCCTGCCGCCAATACCACCAACAATGCTATCCAATGCTCTTGGCGTTATTACCTTTCGAAGGCAATAAAATTTATTAAAATTATATTTTGTTGCGTCTTGCATACTTTTCAGCGCACTTCCTGGTTATCAAACTCACACCCTTCTTCTCACACACCGACAACTTGTCGGTGCAAAAAACAAACTTGCGCATCTTCTGTGCGGCGAAAAGTGCTTGTCGCAGACACCAGCCAAGCCAGCAAGCGCAGTTGAGTTGTAAATCAGCGCTCGATGACATTAAAATAAAATTTTAATACTACGCCTGAATGTATGCTTTGCTGGCTGGCTGGCTGGTTATGCGCAGCAGTACATTTCACCTTGACTACAATGTTTGGCATGGTTTATGGTGAAATTTTATTTGAAATTTATCAAAGCATGCTTCATTTGCACGGTGATAATTGTAAATATTTGATGGAGCGCATAGAAAGTGGGTTGTGAAGTAATAAAAATAAAATTGAAATTTGCTAGCATACTTTTGGGCGGTTCATATTAAAAAAGGTGATCCAAGTAGAGGTAACTTTTCTCAATTGGCTTTTTTTAACAGTAAACGCGTGAGTCGTGTCAAGCTGTCATGTTATTTTTGTTCAGTATTGTCAGTGGCATTTCATCAGGGAAAGACTTACGCCTGAACAACGTTTACAAATCATTCAACTTTACTAACGAAAATTCATGTTCTGTTAAGAATGTGTTTCGCGCTTTCCCCGCTCAACTTATGGTCAACATAATCGGCCTACTCATCGTACCATTCGCCACACCGTCACCCATCTTGAGACCCAGCGCATTCATTATTGGATAATATGCGACCGCATAGACCACGTCCAGCACCAGCACGCAGTGAAGCAAATATTGCGGCCGTAGCTGTGTAGTGTACACAAAGACTTTGGAGAGTCGATTCGCCGCCGTTCGCAGCAATTCGGACTGACGTATGTAACGACTTGATGCATTTTACGTCGAGACCTTAAATTGAAAGCGTACAAAATACAGCTTGTGCAAGAACTGAAGCCGCCGTTCGACCTTCCCAAGTGACATCGCTTCGCTCTATGGGCTCTTGAAAAGTTCCAAGAAGATCCGACGTTTTCGAGCCGACGTTTTTGTTCAGCGATGAGGCCTATTTCCGGCTCAATTGGTGTGAAAATAAGAAAAATTTTCGAATTTGGAACGAAGAGCAACCTGAAGAGTTTCAAGAGCTGCCATTTCATCCCGAAAAAAACCACGGTTTGGTGTGGTTTGTGGGCCAGGGGAATCATCCTCCCATATTTCTTCAAAAATCATGCCGGTGAGTATGTAAACGTCAATGGCGACCGTTATCGCGCTCGTGATAACCAACTATTTGATGCCTGAAATTGAAGCTCGTGACCTGCGCGACTTTTGGTTTCAACAAGACGGCGCCACGCTACTTCCCACACATCGCATCAAACAATAAATTTATGGATTTATTGCGAAACGCTTCGGTGAGTAGATAATTTCACGTTTTGAGCCGGTCGATTGGCCACCAAGATAGTATGATATTACACCGTTAGACTTTTTCCTGTGGGGAAATGTAAAGTCTTAAGTCTATGCGGACAATTTCGCTTCGGAGCAAAACATCACGCGGGTCAGTCGCCCGTTACCAGTCGAAATGCTCAAACGAGTCATCGAAAATTCGACTCAACGGTGGATGGACCACATCCGAGACATAGCCGCGGGCAACATTTAAAAGAGATAAACTTCAAAAACGAAAATGCCAAAGAATGTTCTTTCGAATGATCGAAAACATTCGCTATTAAATTTGAATTTTCTGTTTGTTTTTTTATTTTTTTTTTTTTTGGAAAAAGGTAGGGAACCTCAAAATGGATCACCCGTTTAAATTCATATTGAGGCAGATTGAGGCGTTGGCCGGAAATTGATACATAAGTCATTTTTATTGGCATATGCGTTGGCAATTTAATGACGCGTATGCCACCCCACATAGCAGCGGCGCCCATAAGTATGCTAAAATTTTGAATTTTATGCTTTAAAGTCTCCAAAAAATTTTTCATTATATTTTAATTTGTTTGTATGCTTATATTTGCTTATATTTGCTCATCTATGCTCATAAATTCAAGGCTGTCTAAAGTTGGAGTTACACACCCTCTCCCACTCTCTGTATACCCGCAGGCGCTGGTGGCATGCAATAAATTTTGTTTATTTTCATAACCAGCAAAAATATTCATTACTTTTGGCGTAATTTAATATTTTTCATTTTTTTTTTTAATATATTTTGTATACTTTTTTTTGTTCTTTTTTATATTTTAATTTTAATTTTTATATTTTTTATTAATTTTTTTTTGTGGTATTTTTTTAATGTATTTTTTCCTTTTTCGCATCCCCAAAGCAAGCGCGTGACAATGTGTTGGAGGAAAAAAAATTGAAAAATTACAATTTTTAATTATCAAATGCGTTAATGACAATATGAGCGCGCGTCTCAGGCCACAAGTAAACAACCGTTTTTTTTTCTTCTCTTTATTTCATTTATGCTGCTGCTGCTGCTCTCCTTCTACTGTTGCTACTCCCACCATGGCTCTCACTTACATACGGTACAAACACACCATATACTCTCAACCAGTATTTATGACTTCGAATACCCGCTTGTGCGCTCCTTGATTTACACGCTGCTACTCCTACTGCCGTTGTTGTTGGCGTCTTCAGCTCATGCACTCACCGCCACCCCCTCACCGCTACCGCGCCGCATACATCTTTAAATGATTTTCCACACTTAAGTGTTGCCTATAATTAATATTAAAAACTCCCAAAGCGCATAGATTTCAACATGCTTCGCTTGTTAGCGTCTTTCTCCGTTACTTTGAGTGGTGAAAAAAATGTTAGAAATTTTTTTTTTAATATTTGTATGAAGTATATGCTTAGATGGCTATAAATCTTACAATTTTTTCTTCATTATTGATGGTGCCTCGCTTTTACTCTTAAGTGAACACTGGTTTTCACTTCAATGCTTTCTCATGTTAATAATGTTTCTTCTGCTCTCCTCCTATGCCATCTTACCATCTGCGTTCCTCTCTCTTTCGACTTGTTAAGCAACATTTTTCAATTAGAACCGCCTTTGGCGCCTTCACATATCGAGTCGTAATTAACTGGTATTCTAAGTACGGAGAGCGGAGATATACTCTCTTCTCTTCAAAAAATATTAATTCTTGAGAATATTAAAAGTATTTCTCAAATTGCTCCTAATGATAATTAAAAATAACTCAAACATCTCAACTGCAGAGCCCAGTAGTGAATTGAAGTTGTAAAGAATTTTTACAAGAGCTGAGAGACCCTAGTACTGTAGCGCCTTAACTTACGCCCGTTAAGCGAGTAGTTTAACATATCGTGGTTGAGGGTTCAGAAAGCGAGTTATTTCAATCAGGAAGGGCATAAGGACTCAAGTAAAACTGTGTTTACACGGTGAAGAGACCCAATCAAGTCGGGATATGTGTTGAGTAGATCCAGATACCTACTATGCGTAGAGTCAGGGTTTCGAATACTGACGATATCAACAGCTAAAATTATTGAAATATAATTTTTCTAAATGCTTTCGTCGGTGGCCGCAACAGCCGAATGGTTCGGAAGTCCTGGGTTCCAGTTCAGGTTCGAGCAGCATCAAAATTTATAGAAAATTAGTTTTTAGTTTGCGGAGGCGGCATAGAATAAACTGTAGGTCCCTTCACTAGTTGGTAAAACCATAAAGACGCAAAAACCACAATTTGGAGGAAGAGCTCGGCCGAAAATCGCTACAGCGGTTACAAAACTCCAGATATATATATAAATGAGTTCACCCCTCAGCAGACAAAGCCAACCCATGCGAACGTATTTCCGAAAATTAATAAAGGCTCCTCATGAAAATCCATTCATCCCCTTGTTTGTGGGGAAAAAATCAAGATTCTACGACCTAGCTCGAACTCAAGACGTCAACACTGAAAGAAATAGAGTTTAGAAAGTTCTACCCGACAATGCATATTTGCCACCGACAAAAATCTTGTTGTACCATGAGTAGCTGCAGAGAGGATGTATCTCTCTAGTGAGTTTGTGAGGTCATTCTTGTGAACTACTTCCAAAGCAACAAAGATCTCTATAAAATCCAAAAAAATCTATCAAAGTATAGTTCATAGATACTTATCCATCGCGCTAACTCCGTTCCCTTTGATTATGATGTGCTAAATCACCCATTTTGGCATTCAAGTTCTTGCCAGCCGTTTGTTTGGATTTCTTGGAGCGTCACTATCATCTTTTTGTGAAAAAAAAATTTTTCCATTTGACAATAAGTCATCTCCGTGCAGCAGAATTATTTGATGGAACTAAGGTTGAACTGAAAGGCGAGCCCCATGGAGAAGAGGTATAAGAAAGGATCAAATTAATGCAAACTTTTATCTTTGAAGAACCCTATATGAGATAGTCGAGATCTTGCGAGAACCTTAGCTGTATAAGAAGAGATTTGATGCAGTGGAATGTAGTTTGCTCTACTTATCGACAAAGATTACAACGTGACTTGGTACAAGGGTTGGTAATCAGTAGTTATACGGTAATAATAACCGGACCAGACTCTGCCAAGCTCTGGATATTTTGAGATGACGAAAGTGAGTGGAGAATCTTAATTCTCTGTACATGGCAGTTCCCGAACAGATGAGAACTTGCATGAGGCGGACATAAGGATACCAGAATAAGTTAAAAGTGAGCTGATTGCCTTAGGTTGCGCAGATTTCTTGAGAAAATAACGATTACCAGTGGCTAAATATGTAATAATCAGTGTAGATATTAATACTCTAGGCCTGAGAGAGTTTCAGTAAAGAAAGGAATATTGATCTTTGAAAAAATGGTACTTCCTTTGCAAAAGCTCTTACTCTAAATGCTGAGAATAATTTCGTGAAGGCCTCAAATCAGGATTGAAGGTTCCCATAGTCTCAGTTTGAACACCATTCTTATTAATTACTAAGGAACTATTTGACTTTCTGGGAGTCAGAGGTAAGAGGTTAGTGCTCGCAAGTTTAAGTTTAAGAGTTAGAATCTCGCTTTAGCCGGTTTTTTTTTTTTGTTTATGCAAAGTTAAATTTCAACTCATACGAAAGAACTATTATTTAACTAGTTCATAGCTGATGCATAGCAGGAAAATTGGTGTAAGAGATCACCGCGTTGAAACCATTAATCGCTAAAATGGGAAAATAAAGGAAGAAAAGCCAAGTTAATGCAAGTTATAAACTTTCTAACGAGTTCATAACGAGTTTGTTTTCCCTGCAGGGTATATTCCTTTGAATATATACCTTGATATAAAAGCATTTCTAAGCACATAGCTGGGTGCTACCTTAAAAAAGAAAACCTCATCATCAACACACGCCAATCAAGCACAAGCAGGGTCATTAGAAAATTCCCATAATAGGTAAATGTCTACTAAATGTGTAATGTAGTTGAAATAACCCCAATAAAATATATGCTACTGGTGAGAAAAGTAACTAGTTGGGTACTAGAATTTTCTGACTGAAATAATACTAGTCCAAAAAATACCAAAATGGAACCAGTTACTTAATAAAAAATAATCGTTAATGACTTACTTCGAGTCCTGGCCTGACCAATATCCATACTTATGGAAAAAGTTTTTTTCTAAGATTGATATCCTCTCAGGAGCGAAATTCAGCACATCTGAGTGTCAAAAACAGCTGTCTGATAATAAAATTTAATACGTGAAAATTTGTAGTTAAAATAAACTAAAAATTCACAAATTTTTGGATTTTATTATTTCACCTTCTTTAAACCTTTTTCAAACTAACTTTCTTTCTTTAAACCTTTTTCAAACTAACCAAACACTAGTCAGCACAGTACTGGTAAGTTTATGATTCCTTTTGAACTAGTATAAGTCTGGTATATTTCTGGTCAAAGTGTGATTATTTCCAACTCAAAATAAAATTTCTTTAAACGAAATATCAGTTTCTTATATGGAAAAAAATCACATTGATTTCAAAGTAGTTTTCCGTTTGCGAGCAAAAAAAAGGACCTACATATGGCAGTGTATGTTTCTTGACTTAAAGTGCAGGTACTTACATGTCCTTAAAAATTATTCCTGCAACAAACAAGGTCTTCCTTCTAAGACTCTAATGATAACCAAGCATCTTTTTTTCACCTTTGCATAAGATTTTCCCATATTAAGACAGTGTCGACAGTGTCGACAGTGTCAGTAATGTAGGGATGTTACTCTTAAGCAATACAAAAAATACTCATGTAAATACTCCTATATCCTTACACATGTGAATATACATATAAAGTGTCATAAGGAAATGGTTTTCACCTTTGCTTCGTTGGTAAAGAAACATATTTTTAATGTAGCTTTGGGTCTCTGGGAATATAAATGAAGCAAATGTATTACTTAAGAGTTAGAATAACTCTTACATATATGTTTGTATATTAGTATATACAATACACACTCACACTTATATAAATACTTACAGGATGAATGCATTAGTTTCCTGTTGCTATAATTTTTGAATTTCGCTCTAATATTTTAATCCTTTTTCACTGTCTCTAAGTAAAAGTGAAAAAAGTTTAGCAGAATTTCAAAACTTTGTAGATTAATTTTCGAAGAAATCTAGTTGAATACTTTTATTTAGGAAAAATATATAAGAACTTCGGCCTTCCACCATAAACAGCAATAATAATCTCTAACTTGAAATTGAAAGCAGAATCACTCTCGTCAACAGTTACTACTTAGGACTGAGTAGGCAATTGAAAACTAAAGTTCTCTCCCAGTTCTTTCATCATGCCCGTGCTGCTATATGCCGCGGTGGTCCGATGTACAATGCTATATGATGTTTCGGCACTAGGAGAGAGGTCCCTTGCTCATTGGCAATGATGAATACCGCTGAAGCTGGAACGATGAGCTGTACGAGTTATACGGAGTCATTGTCATAACGCGTGATCCATTACGAGATTCTCTACTTTTTTAAAGAAAAACCAACACAAAAAATTCGAATTTAATGGGGAATGTTTTTTTATCATTCGAAAGAACATTCTTTAACAGTTATTTTTTGAGGATTATCTCATTCCAATATTGGCCTGTGCTACGTCTCAGATGTTCCATCCGTTGAGTTCAATTTTGGATGACTCGTTCGAGCATTTCGACAACTGGTAACTAGCGAATGACACGCGTGCTGTTTTGCTCCCAGACCTGAATCGAAGAGGAATTGTCCGCATAGACTTTAGACTTTACACATCCCCATAGGAAAAAGTCTAACGGTGTGATATCACACGATCTTGGTGGCCAATCGACAGGCCAAAAACGTGAAATTATCTGTTCACCGAAGTGTTCTCTCAATATAACCATTGATTGATGCAATAAGAGGGGAGTGGTGGCGCCGTATTGTTGAAACTAAATGTCGCGGAGATCATGAGCTTCAATTTTAGGCATCAAATAGTCGGTTATCGTAGCGCAATAACGGTCGCCATTGACGGTTACGTTCTCACCGGCATAATTTTTGAAGAAATACGGAGCGATGATTCCACCGGCCCACACCAAACCGATGTTTTTTCTGGATGAAATGACAGCTCTTGAATCTCTTCAGGTTGCTCTTCGTCCCAAATGCAAAAAGTACGAATTGGAGGAGGAGCTCGGTCAAAAGTCGCTTCAGTGGTTACAAAGCGCCAAATGTATATATGTATATAACAGTTTTCTAACAAAATGAAAATATATTGTTAAATGTTCGTCTCTTTCCGCATACTCATACTCACTCACTCACTCACTCACTCATTCACTCAACGCTGGACAATCCTTGCTCATTTAGCATTGTCACTAGACGGGCGCTCGCGTTCCGGAACTCTGCACTTGGCAAACCAAACCAAATGCAATTGAGACGGGGCATTTAGTGCAATTTCCGGTTAACAAAGTTTTTTTAATTGTTTTTTATTCTACGACGGAATAAGAAGAGGAAATCCTAACGGCTCGCACATTTTTATTTATTTGAGCAAATAATTAAAAATGTGTAACTTGAAAGACGATGAGGGTTTCAGAAGACATCATGAAGAAAAATTATTTCTGATTTTTTTCTTATAATTTTGTCTAATTAACAAACAAATAAAAGCGCATAGAAGTGTGGGGAAAAACTGTTTGTGTAAAATAATAAATTACTTTTGCATTTGATAGATTTATGTGCGCGGCTTTGGCTAATAAAGATTTCGGTATGCAAATGTACTGATGGCAGATTTATGGGTCGCAGAAAAGAAAATAAAAGCCTATTTGGCATTTTTTTTTTTTAAGATAATAAAAGGGAAAAAGTTCTTTTCTGATTTCAAAATAGGCGCAGAGTAAATGAGCTGCCTTTTCTTTAATTTCAGTAAATTGGAAAATTCTCTCTATTTAATTTTATTTTAATTAATCATTTATTTTTTAATTTAATATAATTTAATTTAGTAACATTTTTTTATTGTTTTTTTTTTGTTTGTACCTTAACTTAAATTATTAATATTGTCTTGTTTTATTCTTGTTTTGTTGTATTTTAATTTCATTTAATTTAATATATTTTATTTTATTTTATTTCATTTTATTTTATTTTATTTTATTTTTTAATTTCATTTTATTTTTTTATTTTACTTTTTATCACTTCAATTAAATTCATTTTTTATTTTGTTTTATTTTATTTTATTTCATTTTATTTTATTTTATTTTGTTTCATTCAAGTTTTTCGTTTCATTTTACTTATTTTATATTGTTTTTATTTTTTTTATTTTATTTCCTATTATTTTATTCTATTTTTTAGTTTATTTTATTTTAATTAATTTATTTTATTTTATTTTTCTCTCATTTATTTATTTTTCCTTTTTTGTTTATTTATTTTTAATTTTATTTTATTTTATTTTTATTTATTTATTATTTTATTGTTATTTTTTTTTTCATTTTATTTTATTTTATTGTATTTTATTTTATTTTTATTATTTTATTTATTTTTATTTCATTTTTTTTCATTTCATTTCAATTTATTTTATTTTTTCCATTTCATTTAATTTTATTTTATTCTATTTTTTTTTTTTTTAGATTTATTTTATTTTATTTTTATTTTATTATTTTTTTTTTGTATTCTATTTAAATTTTAATTTTTTATTTTTTTATATTGCTTTTTATTTTTATTTTTATTTTATCTACTTTTTTATATTATTTCAATTTTTTTCTTATTTATTCTATTTCTTTTTTTTTGAATTTTTTATTTCCTTTTATCATTTATTATTATAAATTTTTTTTTCATTTTTTTTTAGATTTACTTAATTTTAATTTATTTTTTTCAATTTATTTTATTTATCTTTTCTACTTTAGTTTTATTTTATTTAATTTTTTTTATTTCTTTGTGTTTTCGTTTTATTTTATTTTATTTTTTTCTAATTTAATATAATTTTATTTTCCTTTATTTGTTTTATTTTTTTTTTCGTTTTATTTTATTTCATTTCATTTTATTTTATTTTATTTTATTTTATTTTCCTTATTTCTTTTACTATTTCTATCTTAATTTAATTTTAATTTTTTTCTCTCTATTTTATTATTTTTATTTTATTTGACTTTTTTAATTGTATTTTTTTATTTTTTATTTTTTATTTTTATTTTTATATATTTTTAAATATTTATATATTTTTTTTAATTTATTTTTTTTTTAATTTTTTTTTTTTAATTTCTTATTTTTTATTTATTTTTATTTTACTTTTTTATTTTTTATTTTTATTTTTTTTATATAATTTTTATATATTTCATTTTATTTTATTTCATTTTATTTTATTTTATTTTATTTCATTATTTCAAATTTAATTTAATATTTTTTTAATTTGTTTATGTTATTTTATTTCAATTTACTTCTTTTATATTTTATTATTATTCTATTTTATTTTATTTTATTTTATTTGCTTATTTTTTTATTCATTTTTTTAATTCATTTTGTTTTTATTTGTTTATTTTTATTTTTTTATTCTGTTTATTTTTTGTAATGTTAATTCGTTTTTTTATTTTTTATTTTTTACTTTATTTTATTTTTATTTTATTTTTTACTTTTTTTTAATTTATTCTATTTTTGACTTATTTTTTTTTTTTTTTAATATTTTTTATTTAATTTATTTTATTTTTTTTCATTTTATTTTATTTTTTAGTTTTTTTTAATTTTTTTTTAATAATATTTTAAAATTTTAAATTTTTTATATTTATTTATATTTTATTTTATATTAATTTATTTTTTTTATATCTTTTTTATGTTATTCAACTTAAGCATAAATGGATGGTTTTATGATATCCCTTAAGATATAAAAAATCAATGGCAAGCTTCTGCCTGATGCCTCTTCATTGCTGATATTTTTGCCATTCACAGCAGGCGTCGAAATGTGCAATTTGAAGTATAATTTAATAGCAAAAATTTTCAATGCACACTCCCACCAAAGATACTCACACTCCTACACTCAGCTGCAATTAGAGCATATACACACATACATCATCATGTGTCATCAAATATTGCCAAGCCTACAACAGATTATTTGTAATAAACATAATTATAATCGCTGCATATGATTTTTCAATTACACCACCAACAAACAAACATATCAATTCATCGCCTTTCAGACAAGGAGAGGATGGAGTAAATCAAAAATGGGAGCGTAATGTGCTCTACATTATTATCCACACCTCACCACAATATTTTCATGTATTTTGTCAATGCAGTGGCATTAAAAGTGCAACACTGCACACAAAAGGGTTGTCAAACACCCACATATACAGATATACCTACCTACATGAAATTTATGAATGAGAGAGAGAGAGAGAGAGGCAGAAGAGAGTTGGTAATGCAATCGCATAATGATAATTAAGTGGTTGCGCGTTGCCCATCGAGTCCATGCAGCAATGCAGTGCTGGTGAACTGAGTGCCGTGATAATCGGCTGCCACTGAAGTGTGTACCCACCATATCAATGGTTTGTAACGGCGCAGCTCTTTTTTTTGGGTTTGGTGAAAATTTTAATAGATATACTCTGACATTTGTTTTGGCATATCGTTGTCATTAAAACTGGCACATAATACCAATGGGTTGGTACTCCCACAGTGCCGCGGGGAGTGGGTGAAATATTTTATTGAAAGCCGATTTTGCACATATTGCAGGCGACACATGCAATTAGAAGAGGTGTTGAAGCGAAATGTGTGGAGTGTGTTTGAGTTGTTGGGTGTAACGTATGCTTTTGAATGTTGTCATTTAAGCGCGAAATATTTTTTTGCAAAAGGGTTGCTCTATTGATATTTATTTGGAAATGATAGGAGGAAAGTGGCGGCAATTGAATTGATATTCTTTATGCATTTTAAAGGATTCTGAAGTTACATGTAGAGTTTGAGTTTAAGCAATTTTAGTCAGAAAAGTTGCGTAAAAATAAAAATAAAATAATAAAATTGGAAAATATAATATAAAGTAAAAAACAAAATAAAATTAATTAAATTAAATAAAATACAACAAAATAAAATAAAATAAAATTAACTTAAATAAAATAAAAATTAAAAAAAAAATTAAAAAAAAAAAAAAAATTAAAAATAAAATAAAATACATAATATAAAAAAAAATAAAAAAAAAATAAAATAAAATAAAATTAAAAAAATAAAATAAAATAACATAATACAAAATAAAATAAAATTAATTAAATTATATTAAATTAAAAAAAAATAAAATTAAAAAAAATAAATAAATAAATAAATAAAAATAAAATAAAATAAAATAAAAAAATTAAAAAGATTTAAAAAAAAATAAATATATAATATAAAATAAAATAAAATTAAAAAAAATAAAATAAAATAAAATAAAATAATACAAAATAAAATAAAATTTATTAAATTAAATTAAATTAAAATAAAAAAATTAAATTAAATAAAAAATAAACAAAATAAAATATATAATATAAAATAAAAAAATAAAATGAAATAAAATAAAATAAAATAAAATAAAAAATAATATAAAAAATAAAAAAATAAAAAAAAATTAATAAAAAAATATTAAACAAAATAAAATAAAATAAAATAAAATAAAATAAAATAAAATAAAATAAAATATAATGAAATAAAATAAAATAAAATTAAGAAGTTAAATTAAAAAATTAAATTAATTAAAAAATAAATAAAATAAAATTAAATTAATTAAATAATAATAAAATAAAATAAAATAAAATAAAATAAAATAAAATGAAATGAAATAAAATTAAGTAAAATAAAATAAACTAAAAAAATAAAAAAAATTGAATAAAATAATACAAAATAAAATAAAATTTATTAAATTAAATTAAATTAAAATAAAAAAATTAAATAAAATAAAAAATAAAAAAAATAAAATATAAAAAAATAAAATAAAATAAAACAAAATTAAGAAGTTAAATTAAAATAAATAAATAATAAAAAAAATAAAATAAAATAAAAGATAAAATAAAATAAAGTACAATAAAGTAAATTAAATTTAAAAAAAAATTATTTAAAAAAATTAACGAATAAAATAAAATAAAATAAAATAAAAACAAAAAAAAAGTAAATTAAATTAAATTAAATTTAACAACTTAAATTAAATAAATTTTATTTATTTAAATAAAAATTAAAAAGAGTTAAAATCAATCAAATTAAGTTTATTTAATGTATTTTTTTTTAATTAAAATAATGTAAATCAAACTAAAATAATATGAAATATATAAAATAAAATAAAAAGAAAATAAAATATTTTTTTGTGAGGGAAGATAAGGAAAGTGCATTGCCTTGATAATGGCATCTGCCACTTGCAGATCGCTAAAAACTCTCCTCTGAGTAACCGTTGGCCACCCTGTAACCACTTTCGCATTAATTCTTTGCTTAGTACGAACTTATGAGCTCATGGTATAAAATATAAGCAAAATATGTTTCCATCTTGCCTCGCTCTAAAGCATTACTGTGACGATGTTGTCCTCAATCAGAGGGCCCATCCGGCTTTACAGTGCCTCTAGTTCCGTTTGTCAAGGCGGTTCTTTTCCTATGGCCACTTTTTGTGAGTTTTTCCGGGAGTATCCATGTTCGGATAACGTCTGGGTGACATAATAGTTCATTCACTTCGTCGATTCCATAATGGGTTCCAAATCCACACTTCAGCTTTTCACAAGAAAAACTTCACCTGACACCATGAGGCATGCTTATGCCACACTTAAAGCTGCGATATATTTTGTCGCCGATATCAGTAGTTTTCTTTGCTCTTGCTTTGGTCCTCCAATATTGGATATCAGCCTGTTATTTTAGAGGCCTTTTTCGCGGCGTTTTTCATTTATACCCAACAGGTTGGTCTTGCATCCAATCTCATACCTAAATAGTTTATAACTCTGCGCGTCTTCAGATTGCCCGATAAAGTATACATGTTTATTTCAAACGGGATGCGTTTCATTGTTAGCAGTAGCAGCTCGATCTGTTCAGTGGCTAATTTAAGATCGTGAGGGTTGATCACTGTCGCAATGCCATTTACATAGCCAACAAGGTATGTGCCATGAAGCATCTTGAGATTTAAGATCTCGTTGTAACTGGAATTCCACAGATCAATGCGTAGTATCGCATTTTTAAGCTTACGCGACTGTCAGTGATCTGGTATAGGAGAACTCTGTCTCTCAGTCATCACAAAAATCCTCAATATGATTTTAAATGACCGTAAATTGAAATTGAATGAAGTAGCCGGCACTCTAAATCGTCAACTGCACGTGTAGATCATATCATTCACGAATATTTGGGTATGAGA